>MDKH01134336.1:0-24497 GCA_005239495.1 Nicotiana undulata
GTTCATTCCCTCCCGGCTTGTCTTGGAGAAAAAATCGAGAAGATTTTATGCGAGCAATAACGTCAGGTGAAAATAATTGGAGTTAGTTAGGCCACGTGGATGAAAGATGGGGTATAAAGGGGGGGGACCAAGCGCGTCACCGGAAAAGGAATTTTCCGGCGACGGAATGCGGCGGCAAAGGCTGTAGAAGGGGGATACGGCTGAGAATTGGGAAGGTTAGGGTTTTGGGAGTTTTGATTTTATATGGTGGCTAGGGATTAATTAGGGACCTTGGATGAGGAGATAATGGACGGCTAGGATTAAAAGGAAAACAGTGGGGCGGGTCATGGGTCGGATCCAGCGGGTTAATGGGATTTGTACAGGTCCGGGAAGATTGGGCTAAGAAGGGGTGCCAATTTTGTGCCTCTTCATCCGAATTTGGGCCCCAAATTTTGATTCAAACCTTAGAAATCCAATAATCAAGAACTTATACCTTATGCTTTAAAAATATAAGATCAATTCTAGTTAATTAAAGTAAAATATAAAATTATATGTTGTATATTTGGTATAACTTATTGTATTTTGAAGATTAGAGTAAAGAAACATAAGTAAAAATCATTGTAAAAGAAATATATTGTTACTACAAAAGACTAATGATGTTAAATTATATTAGAATATAAAACATATATGTATGACATGCGAATATTGTAAAGATGAAAATATCTTTGTGTTTTCAAATATATATTTTGAAATTAAAAACAAAAATAGACTCAAATTGTATAATGAAATAGAGTGAATATTTTAAAATATTAAAATACTAACTAATTTTAAAAAAAAATTGTGCGGGTCAAAAATTACGCATCTACAGGCTCTGCTCGATACTCTTCATTTTTCGAGCCATTACTTCGTGCTCGGGGATTTTCTTATCTCGTCCCAAAGTAACTTCATACTGAGGTTGTTGGGGGTATGAATTGGGTGCCCAGAAATGATGGCGTTTGGAATGTAAATGCCGGTGGCTCAAAGCTTGGACCGGTGATAGTTGGTGGAGCCATGGCGGAGCTCAGTGGTGCGGTGAAGATGTTGGATGACACACCAGAAAACAAGACCTGGGGGCGAACCTCAGAAGGCCTTCCGGCAAAGTGAGCCGACATAGTTGGGTATCCGAGTGGCGTGGCCGGGTAACTTATAGGGATGCGAAGTTCCGCCTGTCCTGGGGATTATCTCGAGGAAACCCGGGATGGAACTGGGTGGTTCCCTACCATTGGACCATGCGTCCCACATTTCCAGCATGCGGCAACGCAGGATCCTATTCTCTTCAGCTGTGACTGACTCGGACCTTGGGATGACTGGATTCGGGTCCTCCACAGAAGAGTTGACGATTAATAAGTGACTTTCGGATGTCATTTCTATGCTTCCCTTTGATCTAGTGAAGTAAGGACGGGAAGCCAGGTTACCGCAAAAACCAACTACCTTAGAAAAACACCTTTAAGAGTGAACCAACAAAACATTAGGTTGAAACATTTATCACATAGGGAATCGCATGTTTGGGGTATGCAATGCACCTAGGCAATTTGAACGCTTTCTATATGTTTTGAAACGGTTGTATGTCTCATCCCGGCTTTATTTTCTTGGATTTGAACTCCCCCCCCCCTTTTTTTATTCTATTTTCATCTTTTGTTTTTCTCTATCATTTTATCACTCTTTTCTTTCTTTAGTTATATTATTTTTTGCTCTATTATGATCGAATCCTATGTGGATTGCCTACGTATCACGGCACCGCGTGAACCATATCATTACGTAGTTCAAGGGATAAATCTGAAGGAAATAAACATTTTTTCATTCATTAGATAAAATACTTTCAACTTCATAAGAAACTTCAGTACACTTCTTTTGAAAATTTTAAAAAAAACTACAGAAGGCTTAAGACATGTTTTCTTGGAAATGTAAAAATTACAATGGACTTAGACAGGATTACAGCAGGAAAACAAAATACAGACTCGAGAAATATCAAAAATACATCAGTGCTTCCATTGCTTCAGGGACCCGTGGGGCATCATTCGGCCTTGCCACGGGTCTGCGTGCTATATCTTGTTGGAGGCGGTAGAGGTCGTCCATTATCTTGTGGACGAAGATCATAACCGTTGAGAAGAAGGTGGTCCAAGTCATGTCTTCGCATTCTTGGCACTTGGTGACAATGTAATCAGCTATCTCCTGGACCCTTTGCCTGATGATACCTTTCTCCTGAAGTAGACGCCCGATTTGCTGAGATCTTGCCTCTAAAGCCTGGGCGTCTTTGTGAGTCTGCTCTTGCCATTATCGCAATTCTTCTTCCAACTGGGTTATCATGTCATAGCATTGTTCCCTTTCTGCCTTAAACCTCTTTTCTTGTTTGGTCATCTCGTTTTCAAAGGTGGCCATTCTTTCTTTCAAACCCAGAACTTCTTGGTCATGCTGTCTCTTCAATATTTGCACGAATTCTACCCTTTCTTTTGCATTCTTTGCCAACTTTGCTCTAACTCGGGTCAAATCTTTCTCGGCTTTGTCCAGGTCATCACCATAGCTACATAACTTTTGCCTAAGACTGGTGACAAGTCTTTCGTCGGCTCTACTTCTTTCGGGGTTTTCAATGGCTATCCTCATCTTCTGGATTTGAGCCCGGAGGGCTTCATTTTCTTTGTTCAGCATGTTTCTTTCCCCTTCGGCTGCAGCGGTTTGTAAAGTGTTTTCAAATTTGAGCTCTCGGATCTGGGCCTCCAGTTTACTTATTGTAGCCCGGTAGTTGTTTTCCTTTTCTAGCCAACCCCAGTGTTCTTGTGTCTGCTCAGTAAAATGCTGCACATGAGGTCTTTTCGCGGGTCTCTCCGATTCTTGGTGCTCTTTGCCTCTTCTACCATACCAAGAAATATAGGCTGGCTCTACTTCCCCTTGAGATAAGTTTCTTACCCGAGTCTGAGGCTCTAAGAATCTGCACTGGTTCCAAATCTGACAGACCCTGTTTTCCGAAAATGTAGCTCTCGGACACAACTCAATGGCTTGTTGGCTTAGGTCCTCATCATGTGGAATGCCTTGTTGTCTACCCAACTGCCGTAAGACCCGATGTGGAGCATATGGATGGATACTCCGCAAACCCATTAACAAAAGATAACACACTTCAGCGGACATATTGATAACCTCGCCGACAGGGAGCCATCCGAAAGTCCACTCGATTCGGTCGGCGGTCAATGAACTCAAATGTGAGTGACAGGCCTCTGTGCCCTCAGGAAATTTGTGGCCCTCTACCCGAGTACTGTGTTCTTCGATACAATTCAAACCGGTTAAGCCGTAGTTCACGTAACCTGGGCGGTGGCAGAGGTGCTCGATCATCCAAATCTGTAGGAGCAGATTGCACCCTTCAAAGAACTTTCCCCCAGACTGGCAAATTTTCAGAGCGCGGTAAATCTCGGCCAAGATCATTGGTATAAGAGTTCCATTGTTCTTATTCATCATGAAATTCGCCATCCCTACCAGTCCGATATCTATAAGTCCGTCACCTCTGGGGCAAATTAAGGTGCTCAGGAATGCTAACACGAAAGCTAACCCCCGGCGGGCTTCCCATTTAGCCTGATTCTTGTGGTGAGTCAGACCAGTATTTTCAACTTCATAGCCCCGAGGATCTCCATAACGTTTGTACAGGAAACAGAAAGTGCAGAATCCTTCAGCCAAGTGTGAGTCTTGAGTGTCGCGACTAATGTTCAAAAGATCCAAGAACTTATGTGGAGTTACCGCCCTGGGTGCCACCGGATACCGACTTCTAATATTGTCACCGAGACCAGCATACCCCGCTATTTCCTCTAGCGTGAGTGTCAACTCAAAGTCTGAAAAGTGGAACACGTTGTGGGCGGGGTCCCAAAATGACACTAAAGCTTCGAAGATATCCAACCTCGGCTTGATTTTTTGAAGGCCAGTGAGTCCGCCCAAAGCTTTTACGGCAGACTTTCTACTGACTTCCCCCAGGTCGCTCCACCACGTATGGAGTCCCACGGGAATTTCCTTGACAACCCTAAAGGGAGTTTTTTCAACTGTATTCATCCTGCACATTTGTTTAAATGTTTTGATTAAGAAAACAAAGCCATAAAAGGTTTTGACTGAATGCGAAAAAGTATTATTTTTGCAAAGTTTTGTAATAAAGAAAAATGGACCATCCTTGCGAATTCGGCCCCTCAATACTTCGGGTAGGAAGCTTTTAGGGTTGTGCTCGCTAATTGGGCCAAATTTTTTTAAAAGACTATAAGTGACTATTTTTGCAAAAATAACCTTCTGGCGTCCCGTTGGGACAATTGGCTATTTAGGCAAGAACAACATCACCTAATTTTGCGACCGTATTATTCTATTTTGGTTTTGCAAATAAGGTTGGACCCGATGAGGGTTGCCTACATATCTCACATCCGGTGAGAATCAAACAATGCGTAGTTCGGGAAATCTTGACATAATTTTGAAAAATAAGTATCGGCTTACTTTGTTTTGAAATACTATTTTTAAAAATTTTGGTAGAGTTTCAGGATGATTTTGAATATTGGGTTTTTTAAAAAATCGGCTAAATCTCGTATTCTATTTCTCTCTTGGTTTTTCTTTTATCCCTTTTTTTAACCGGTCAACAAACAAATCGTAACAAAATGTTGTACACATAGCAAGTATGATGCATCAGGATAGTCTTCCATTTTGGGTTCACCTGTCTTAGACGGACCCAACCCCTATGTTGAGTCCCCTAAGTAAAATGCATGTGATGCAAATAAACATTCCTACTAGGGATACGGCATGAGGCTATGTCATACTAGGTTTATACCCTGGGGTTTTGTTCTAGACAAGGCTTACCCGAGCGGACAGCTCGAGCCGAGGTCGGGGCAGCGTATTGGGAATACAGAAGCTTCACCGGCTTTGCAACTTGTCCGTACCTCGTTCTAAAATTTTGATGACTCTAATAGAAAAGAAATCACACGAAGTGCACACTTCCCAGATGAATTAGAAGACTCGGAGAGAAGAAGGGTTTCAGCACATTTTTATACGCAGTTCAAATAATATCAAAGCGGTAAATGCGGCAATTAGCACATTAGGTTTAAACACGCAAAATCAGACAATAATGAAAGCCAAATATAAAAGCTATTCTAAGCTCGAATTCTTGAACCCTGAACCAGAGATTCTGGGTTCGATCCCCAGCAGAGTCTCCAGAGCTGTCACACCTCCCTTTTTTCACTACCCCGGAATTAATGAAGGGTAATAAAGGGAGTTTTTCCACTTTAAGTGACATTATTCGGTTTTGGGATTTATTATTATTTTAGAGTCGCCACCCGGATTTTTTGCGATGCTCCGGGACACCATTTTGTTTTGAAAATCCCAAACCGAGGAAGTTTGACTCTGTTTTAATTTGTCTGCGACCAGAAATCCGAGTAAGAAATATTGTTAACCCGAGAGAAGGTGTTAGGCATTCCCGAGTTCTGTGGTTCTAGCACGGTCGCTTAACTATTATTATTTGGCCTAAATTATCTGATTGTTTACGTGTTTTAGCCTATTGTATATTAAACTCTTTGAAATTTAGCCGCTTTTGACAAGTATGAATTTATCTTGAAAACAGGTCATGAGAACGTGCACTCGTTATGCTTTTGTACATGTTACAATTACGCCACATAAAATGCACCCGTAATTACAACACATGATTTTATTAAAATTTGAAGTTTGAAGACGGGGACATGAGTTGTCGCACCCGAGTGTGGGTTACGTAGTCAGGACTATGGTCGTGACGGTTTTATATTCCTATTTGAGGCGATGTTCAATTATCCTTTGTGTTTTCTATTCGAAGGAGTATTTTAGTTTTAAGATTAATTAAGACGTTTATGGATTTATTTTGGACAAGTTACGATGGCGTACACTTGTTGTATTTGAGCGCATGGCAAACACGTCACATGAAATGTATCCGTGGTTGCTATGTACGTTTTGTTAATGTTTGGAGTTAAGGGTCGGGGGTATGAGTTGCCGCTCCCGAGTGTAGGTTATGGTAGTTTTGGAATAATATTTGATTACTTGCTAAATTTTAATCCAAAGATATATTTTTCCTTTCTACCTAGAGGATATGTAGAGAATTATCTAAAATTAAGTTCACTAGCCTAGAAGACAAGATACTTGGGCTATGGCCACATTTTAGCCCCATGTTATCGTCTAACTCTTTGGCCAATCCTAATTACGACTAATTTATAGGGAGGTCACTAGTATTGGAAATTCAACTAAGTCTTAATGATCTTTATTTTCAGTTTGATGAATAAAATAGGAAACATGGTAATACATATTTGTTCATACATACATTTGTGAACATAACACAACAGATTTTTTTCAGTTTTTTCCACTTTTAGACAGCCTAAACATAATACTCATTAATTCTGAAATGAATTGACGAGGTAAAGTCACGCTACTTCCAGAATTTTCTATGATTTCTAATAAAGGCCAAACCACAGGCAGTCTTATTAATTTTTGAGTCAGTGATTCTTACAAATTTAAAACAGCTTTAATCTCATATTTCTAAAGGCTTAAAATTCATATGTATACACTGATTTTCGCACGTTTATAAGACAAAAAATAGACTGAAGATGATCTACTGACTCTATTTATGTCGAAACTCTAACTGAATTTAGAAATAACCATTTTTCCCAAGATCCAGCGAGGTGTTTAATATAGATTTCACATGCGTTCTTTTGCCTAATACCATTTTCAGAATAAATAGAATGTGAATTCGAATTTTTAGGAACAGGAATAAAACTAAAATTTAGTGTACAGTCCAGTCTTTAAATTACATTACAATGAGAGTTAACAAATCGATACAGGGGGATTGTAACTTGACTTTTGCTATTACATTTTTCAAATGAATGAAACTGAAATAACAATTCTAACTAATCTGCCGATTCGAAGCTCCCTTGAAGCCTCTCGTTTAATCCTTCCCTTTGTAATATGTAGAACACCCCAACTCATCAGGTGTTATGCATTCATCAGAACCAAACTGACCATGAAAAGGTCAATTTCAATCCTGATGATGCTTGTGTTTATCTGTTCCAAAGACATAATCATTCATGTATTTTTTTGGCGTGAATATGATCATGAAAGGATCAAACTCAACCCAGACTGTCGTTGTTATACCTTGGACCTTTAGTCCATGCTTACTTTTTGACTTTGATTATTTAGGCATGTTTTAGAGAATAAATCTGATTGTATTGGGGATTCAGATTCTTTCCTCTAAGAGCCTTTTATTATCCACTTTATACCCATAAAGGGGATTTTCAGCATCCTAAGCTACTGTTTATGCACCACCAAGGGGTGAATTTGACTATTAAGAAGTCAGATTCATCTACCCTAGTGTTACTACTAACATAAATGTAAACTATATAGAAATTGTGATTATTTAGGCATGTTTTAGAGAATAAATCTTATCGTATTAGGGATTCAGATTTTTCTCTCTAAAGAGCCTTTGATTATCCACTTTATACCCATAAAGGGTGATTTTCAGCATTCTAAGCTACTGTTTATGCACTACCAAGAGGTGAATTTGACTATTAAGAAGTCAGATTCATCTACCCTAGTGCTACTACTAACATAACTCTAAACTATATGGAAACTTTGATTATTTAGGCATTTTTAGAGGATGATCCTGACCATTCAAAGGTTCAGATTCCTCAACTCTAATGCTAACTGCATGTTTTATACCCTTTTGAAGGGTAGACTTCAGCCAACCATACAAATATTTGTGCACTCATCATG
Organism: Nicotiana undulata; assembly: GCA_005239495.1. NCBI lineage: Eukaryota > Viridiplantae > Streptophyta > Magnoliopsida > Solanales > Solanaceae > Nicotiana > Nicotiana undulata. The sequence goes on from MDKH01134336.1 coordinate 7,756, forward strand.
GGGTGAGTTTGATTATTAAAGAACCAGACTCATCTACCCAAGTGCAAATTATTCTAATAATATGCTAAACAAATACAAAACTAACATCTGACTACCAAATGCTAAATGCATTTTGAAATTAAAAACTTAGAAACAACCAAACTGATTTCAGGAATCCAGAAGTTACATACATACGTTCAGATTCGTTACCAGCATAATAACAACCTTATTTCAGATTTTTTATAATAAGAATAAAGGAGAAGAAGATTCAAATTTACACAATCTCAAAAAAGAAAATATAACATGAATCAACAATTTCAGCACAAGTTCTAGATTCAATAACTTTGTATAAAGTTCATTGTTACATACCTTTAAAGAGAAAAACAACAAAAGACTTGACCAAATAAAGGTTAAGTGTGCACAAAAATCTGCAAGAAGGACAAGAATTAAGCAACAACAAATCAGCAAACCCTAGAAAACCAAAGACAGCCTCCAGCAAGAAGATAACCCAGGAGTTTGAATGTAAATACTTAAAATATTCAAAACTCAGAACACCCAAGGAAGATGAAAGCTCAGAACCAATCAGTCTACTGAGGAATTTTGTTCAAAAGAAATCAGATTTTTTCTTTCTTTGTTTTCTTGTATTCAGTATTCAAGAAAGTAATTTTTCAGGCTGCAGAGAGAATTTTCAGAGTGTAAAATCCCTTTTTAAACTAAGGGGAGGGGGTCTATTTATAGGGTATTTTGGAATGGGATACCCTTTGGGAATATTCCTTATCTAAAGCTGAAAATAGTACCAAAGAGTACATAGGGCAGTTGTTAACGACCCGACCGGTTGTTTTACGTTATCGGACCCCGTTCCCCTAAGTAAGACTTTCCATAGCGGCTTCTTGAGATTTGTGACTTGCGGGGACTGGTGGTTCAGGACTTGGAACTGTTTTGAGCAGTATAGGAACACTTGGTTCCTTAGGGTTGGCCTATTTGGCCGAGTTTGACTTCGGTCAATATTTTGAGCAAACAACCTCGGAATCGAGTTCCGACAGTGTCAGTAGCTTTGTATGATGATTTTGTACTTGGGCGTATGTTCAGAATGGGTTTTCGATAACCCCGGGGCATTTCGGCGCCCAATATAGAAATAAGGATTTCCTTAAGTTTGAAATTTGGTTTGAAAGGGAATTTATGTTATCAAGGTCCGAATGTGATTACGGGATCGGGAATAGTTCTGTTATGTCATTTATGACTTGTATGCAAAATTGAATGCCATTCCGAGTTGTATAGGTCGGTTCGGCGCATCGTTATAGATATCAAGAACTTGAAGTTCTTAAAGTTATGGTTTTAGGGGTTTTGGGGTGTGATCTTGAGATTTAGCGTTGTTTTGGGCATTTTTAAGGCTCGAGCGAGTCCCTATTATGATATAGGACTTGTTGGTCTATTTGTACGGGGGCTCGGGTGGGACCAGGTGCCTCCCGGACACCGCACAAGGTCAAAAACCAGCTAAAATAGCTGCTGGTGCACCTGTTTCTGGTGTGACCGCAGGTGCGGGAATCTCGCAGCTGCGTATCCAATTCTGCAGGAGCGTAGCCGCAGGTGCGGTCTACAACTCTGTAGGTGCGGGCCCAGTCCTTCCCGTCCAACCCTACAGGTGCGAGTCCCAGCTCACAGGTGCGGTCCTCGAGTCGCAGGTGCGGAATCCCTGTAGGCCAGGCAGTGCATATTCTTTAAAATACGGGATTTCTTCATCTCTTTTCATTTCATACCTCCATTAGAGACTTGTGAGCTTGGGAAGAACACACCACGACCTAGCTACTGAAGAGGTAAGTTAATTCCTCCCTATTACTAGTTTAATACATGAATTATTAATGGGATTAACTACTAAATCATTGAAAATCTAGATTTGGGTAGTAAATTTAGGGTTCTTGAGGAAATTGGTGAATTGCTCAATTTTTGCTATGAATTCAAGTAAAAGTCGTATATTATCGATCCTTAGGCTTTGGGTGAGTGATTCCTTCGAGAATTTTTGGAATCCGAGCGTGCGGGCCCGGGGTTGAAATTTGGGAATTCTTCAAGAATGATGATTTTATTGAATAAAAAGGATAATTTCCCCACATCGAGCATTCATTGATATAATTGTACACCTTTTGGCTAGTTGCCAGTCCTCGGGTGTAGAGTTCGGAGTTTCGGGCGCATTCGCGGTCCGAGAGGTAGATTCGACACGAGGTGAGTCTCCTTTCTAACCATGTAAGAGGGAATTGTCCCCCTAGGTGATTTAAATGCTATATGTAATTTGGTTGAGGGCTACGTACGCACCAAGTGACGAGAGTCCGTACGTAGCGGCTACCATTGTTATGTCCAGGTAGTTAGGCCCACAACATGCCTTATATGCTTCCTTGTAATGCCTTATATGCTTCCTTGTAATGCCATATATGCTATGAGACCATGTTATGTATAATATTGTTTCTTTGAGATTTCATGGAAATTGTTGATTGAAAGGAATTGGTTATGGAAAGTAAGTTTTAAAAAGTTATTGTATGTGCATGTGACCGCTTCGCAATTCACATTCCGTGAGCGATATGTGATTTCCCCCACTCATGGGAGCGGGCCATACGCCACGGCGGATTGAAAGATGCACAGAAATGATTAATTTGAAAGACGCACTTATGGTTCGGGTCGTTCGACCCTCGGCAGTGCGCAGACATGACTATGGTAAGAATGCACTTATGGGATGGGCCGTTCGATCCTCGACAATGCATAGATATTTTCCTTATGAGTCTTGCCAGTTGTCTTATTCTTGTGTGAGCATGACTATTTGGCACTGTTTCATGGATATTGACTTGTGTTAGATATTTGGGGGAAAGAAAGTGGACATTGTTATTTGTTTCCATATTTACCTGGATCCCTGTGCTTTATACGTAACTGCTGCTTACTGTCTTACATGCCTACTGCTTTTCGTTATATCATGTCGCATATTATACTGTTGGACCTTAGTGAATGTCGAGTCGACCTCTCGTCACTACGTCTTCGAGATTAGACGGGATACTCACTGGTACATATTTATTTAATATGTACTCATATTGCACTTCTGTACTTAATTGTACAGGTTCTGAGGCCGGTGTTTCTGGTTATCAGACCGGAGCTAGATATTGACCAAAGCGGACCTGACTTCATGGTGAGATGCTTCTTCTGGCGATTCTCCAGCAGCACCATGGAGTTTCATTTACTTTTGTTTCCCGTCTATTTATTCAGACAGTGGGATTATACATTCTGTCTTTTGGTTATCCTGTTAGTATGCCTGTGACACTCGTGACACTAGTTGCTGGAACACACGTAATGGTTATTTTGGGATTTTGGGCTGTATATATATATATATATATATATATATATATATATATATATATATATATATATATATATATATATATATATATATATATATATATATATATATATATATATATATATATATATATATATATATATATATATATATATATATATATATATATATATATATATATATATATATATATATATATATATATATATATATATATATATATATATATATATATATATATATATATATGCTCGTTTGTTGGCTCACTCTTCTTTATAGCTATTTTATCTACCACTGAGTTATTATCTTTTGATATCATGACTTAACTTGTTAAATTCGGTAAATGGGTAAATAATTGAATCAAGTAAAAAGAAACACTTCGTGAAATTTATGTTGGCTTGCCTAACCCCATTGTTGGGTTCCATCATGACTCAGATTAGGATTCTGGGTCGTGACAAGTTGGTATCAGAGTTCTAGGTTCACGTAAGTCTCACGAGCAGGCCCAGTAGAGTCTTCCAGATCGGTACGGAGACGTCTGAACTTATCTTCAGGATGCTATAGGGTGTTAGGAAACTTCTCTTTATTCATATTCTATCGTGCAATCGATGATGTACTCAACTTATTCTTCTATTCTCTCACAGATGGTGAGGACGCGCGCAACCTATGTTCTTGATCCAGGAGATGCCGCTACCCCCGCCGCTCGAGGTCGTGGTAGAGGCAAGGGTAGGGCACCTGCCCGAGGTAGGGGGCGAGGGCGTCCCAGGGCTATACCAGTCGCACCACCAGAGGACCGTATCATAGAGGAGCAGGATGAGGTGCCTCTAGTAGCACCTGCCCTAGTGGACTTTATGACGGCGTCGGGCTTCCAGGAGATCATGGGCCGTATGATAAGGTTCATGGACACCATGTCCCAGGCTGGCCTATTTCCAGTAGATCCTGCCACTTCTCAGGCGGGAGGGGGAGTTCAGACCCTTACCGCCCAGGCCGCAGGACAGGCAGCAGCATCACATCATACCCCGAGTACACTGCCTGTGGGTGGGGTCCAACCTGTAGCAGCAGCACTAGAGCCTACACCAGTTGCAGAGGGCGATCAACAAAAGTTATTGGACAGATGGACTCGATAACCCCCTCCAGTCTTCGGGGGTGAGCAGGGCGAGGATGCCCAGGAATTTATTGACAGGTGCAAGGACAGGCTGCACAACATGAGAATCTTGGATTCCCATAGGGTCGACTTCACTATCTTTCAGTTAGAGGGATGAGCTCGCAGGTGGTGGTAGTCTTATATACTCAGCAGGACATCAGGTTCTCTTCCGGTTACTTGGGAGCAGTTCACACAGATGTTCTTGGACAGATATATTCCACCATCGGAGAGGGAAGAGCTACGGGGTCAGTTTGAGCGGCTGGAGCAGAGGTAGATGTCAGAGACAAATTATGAGGCTAGGTTTTTAGAGCTATCTCGCCATGCACTCATGATATTGCCTATAGATACCGGGAGGGTGTGGAGGTTTGTAGCAGGATTGCATCCGTGTATTAGATCCACCATGGCTCGAGAGGTGAAGATGGGTACCCCTTATCAGCTCGTAGTGGATATTTCTCGCAGGATCGAGGGTTATCGGTCGAGGAGCAGGGAGCAGGGTCAGCAGGACAAGAGGGCCAGGTTCTCAAGGGATTTCAGGGATGCTCCAGCTAGGAGCAGAGGTCAGTTCGGGGGTGGTCAGCCCAGCAGGCCTTCATATTCATCACCCCCACTACCTCCTCGAGGTGGTTCAGTGAGGCCTCAGTTCAGTGCCATGCCAGAGCGTTCCTACCATTCTCCAGCTACCCAGGGTTCACCCAGCGGTTATTCCAGTCACCAGAGATCCTCCGTCCATATTTCAGTGTTATGCCAGAGGCTCCACATCGCTTCCTGGCTATTCAGGGGTCTTCTTTTTCGGGGCAGCAGGCTATGGTGCATGGGAAATGTTACGAGTGTGGGGAGCCAGGCCACATGAAGAGGCATTGTCCCAAGTATCGGGGCAAGGCAGTGCAACAAGGTTATCAGCTATGGGTTTAGCACCAGCAGTCTGGCCACCTAGAGGTGGAGGACAGGTCGGCAGTGGTTGTCTCAGGGGTGGAGGCCAGTCAGGAGGAGGTCATTCAACTCATGTTCACTCTGGTGGGGTTCAGCCTTCAGGTGCTCCAACCAGGTTCTACGCTATCCGGCCAGATCAGATGCAGTGGCATCAGACGCCGTGATCACAGGTATTATCTCAGTATGTGGTAGAGAGGCTTCAGTATTATTTGACCCAGGATCCACCCATTCATATGTTTCATCACTATTTTCTCAATTTCTGGGTATTCCTCGTGAGTCCTTGGGTTCTCCTATATATGTGTCCACTCCTGTGGTCGATTCTGTGGTGGTAGACTGGGTCTATCGGTCTTGTGTGATCATTTTATGCGGTTTTGAGACCAGAGCAGATCTTTTATTACTTGATATGATTGATTTTGAGGTTATCCTAGGCATGTATTGGGTATCTCTTTATCATGATGATCTAGATTGCCATGCCAAGACGGTTACTTTAGCCATGCCTGAGTCGCCTAGGCTAGAGTGGAGAGGTTCTTCAATTAGTGCACCCAGCCGAGTTATCTCCTTCATGAAGGCTCGACATATGGTCGAGAAGGGTTGTTTGGCTTAACTTGCTTATGTGCGGGGTACCACCGCCATGTCTCCGACTATTGATTCAGTACCAATTGTTCGAATTTCGCTGATGTGTTTCCTTCAGACCTTCCAGGCATGCCTCCGGATCGTGATATTGACTTCTGTATCGATTTAGCTCCAGATACTCAGCCTATTTCCATTCCCCCGTATCGTAGGGCTCCTAAGGAGTTGAAGGAGCAACTTAAGGAGTTGTTGGCTAAGGGTTTCATCAAGCCGAGTGTATCGCCATGGGGTGCTCCAGTCCTATTTGTGAAGAAGAAAGATGGATCTATGCGGATGTGTATTGATTACCGCCAGTTGAATAAGGTTACCATTAAGAACAAGTATCCTCTACCGCGCATTGATGATTTGTTTGACTAGTTGCATGGTGCTCGTGTGTTTTCTAAGATTGATTTAAGATCAAGTTATCATCAGTTGAAGATTCGGGCTACAGATATCCCAAAGACTGCGTTCCGTACGAGATATGGCCACTATGAGTTTCTGGTGATGTCCTTTGGTTTGACTAATGCCCCAGTAGCATTCATGGACTTGATGAATACGGTATTCAGGTCGTATATTGATTCTTTCGTCATTTTCTTCATTGACGACATCTTGATTTACTCACGGAGCCTGGGTGAGCATGAGCAGCATTTGAGGGTTGTGCTCCAGACCTTGCGGGAACGGAAGCTATATTCTAAGTTCTCAAAGTGTGAGTTCTCGTTAGATTATGTGGAGTTCTTGGGGCATGTCGTATTCGGAGAAGGTATCAAGGTTGATCCACAGAAGATTGAGGCGGTTCAGAGTTGGCCACGTCCTACTTCAGCTACAGAGATCAGGAGCTTTCTGGGTCTAGCAGGCTATTATCACCGATTTGTGGAGGGATTCTCTTCTATTGCAGCTCCATTGAATAGATTGACTCAGAAGAATGTCCCGTTTCGATGGTCCGACGAGTGTGAGGTGAGCTTTCAGAAGCTCAAGTCAGCATTGACCTCAGCACCAGTTCTGACATTGCCTTCCGGTTCTGGGATGTATAGTGTGTATTGTGACGCTTCACGCGTCGGGTTGGGATGTGTGTTGATGCAGGATGGGAGAGTTATTGCTTATGCTTCGCGCCAGCTGAAGGTTCATGAGAAGAATTACCCTGTGCACGACTTGGAGTTGGCGGTAATTGTTCATGCTTTGAAGATTTGGAGGCACTACTTATATGGTGTGTCTTGTGAGGTTTATACAGACCACCGCAGTTTGCAGCACTTATTCAAGCAGAGGGATCTTAACTTGAGGCAGCGCAGGTGGCTTGAATTGTTGAAGGATTATGATATACTATTCTTTATCATCCGGGCAAGGAAAATGTGGTAGCGGATGCCTTGCGCAGGAGGGCAGAGAGTATGGGTAGCTTGGCCTACATTGCAGCAGAGGAGAGACCTCTAGCCTTAGACATTCAGTATTTGGCTAATCGCCTAGTAAGATTAGATCTTTCGGAGCCTCGTCGAGTTCTAGCCCATATGGTTGCTCAGTCTTCGTTATTGGGAAAGATTAAGTTCCGAAAGTTTGATGATCCATGCTTAGCAGAGCTTCGGGAGACGGTGGTCCAGGGGAGGGCCAAGGAGGTTACATTGGGCGAGGATGGTGTTTTGAGACTCCAGGGTTGTTTATCTGTTCCTAATATTGATGGCCTGAGGAAGAGGATTCTAGAGGAGGCCCACCATTCTCGGTATTCTGTTCATCCAGATGCGACGAAGATGTATCGTGATTTGAAGCAGCATTACTGGTGGAGGTGGATGAAGAAAGACATTGTGGGGTATGTGGCTAGATGTCTTAATTGCCAGCAGGTCAAATATTAGCACCAGAGGCCAGGAGGCCTACTTCAGCAGATTCCCATTCCTGAGTGGAAATGGGAGCGCATCACTATGGATTTCGTAGTTGGGTTGCCTCGGAATTTGCGGAAGGTTGATGCGGTTTGGGTCATTGTGGATAGATTGACCAAATCGGCACATTTCATTCCTGTAGATACTACTTATACTTCTGAGAGGCTAGCCCAGATCTACATTCGGGAGATAGTTCGGTTGCACGGTGTGCCGGTGTCCATTATATCAGACCGAGGTCCTCAGTTCACCTCGCACTTCTGGAGAGCATTGCATAGTGAGTTGGGCACTCAGATAGATCTCAATTCAGCATTTCACCCTCAGATTGATGGTCAGTCATAACGTACAGTTCAAATATTGGAAGATATGCTCAGGGCTTGTGTGATTGACTTTGGGGGTCAGTGGGACCAGTTCTTGCCTTTGGCTGAGTTTGCGTACAATAATAGTTATCAGTCCAGCATAGAGATGGCGCCATTCGAGGATTTGTATGGCCGTCGGTGTCGTTCTCCTATCGGGTGGTTTGAGCCTTGTGAGGCTAGATTATATGGAACAGATCTGGTGAGAGATGCTTTGGAGAAGGTGAAGTTGATTCAGGAGAGGCTCCGCACAGCACAGTCCAGACAGAAGAGTTACGCGGATCAGAGGGCGTGTGACGTAGCATTTATGGAGGGAGAGAAAGTTCTGCTAAAGGTTTCGCCGATGAGGGGCATTATGAGATTCGGGAAGAAGGGCAAGCTGAGCCCAAGGTTTATAGGTCCTTTTGAGGTATTGAGGCGAGTTGGAGAGGTTTCTTATGAGCTAGCTTTACCTCCCAGTTTATCCGGAGTTCATCTGGTTTTTCATGTATCTATGCTCTGGAGATATCATGCCGATTTCTCGTACGTGATTGATTTCAGCACTATTTAGCTAGGTGAGAAGTTGGGCTTCGAGGAGGATCCAGTTGCTATTATTGATAGACAGGACCGCCAGTTGAGGTCCAAGAGAGTTTCTGCCGTGAAGGTCCAGTGGAGTGGCCAACCAGTCGATGAGGCAACTTGGGAGTCCGAGGAGGACATGCGGAGCAGATATCAACACCTATTCAGCACTTCAGGTATGATTCTAGTCCCGTTCGAGGACGAACGTTTATTTAAAAGGGGGAGAATGTAACGACCCGATTGGTCGTTTTACGTTATCGGACCCCGTTCCCCTAAGTAAGACTTCTCATAGAGGCTTCTTAAGATTTGTGACTTGCGGGGACTGGTGGTTCAAGACTTGGAAGTGTTTTGAGCAGTATAGGAACACTTGGTTCCTTAGGGTTGGCCTATTTTGCCGAGTTTGACTTCGGTCAACATTTTGAGCAAACGACATCGGAATCGAGTTCCGACAGTGTCAGTAGCTTTGTATGATGATTTCAGACTTGGGCGTATGTTCGGAATGGTTTTTCGATAACCCGGGGGCGTTTCGGCGCCCAATATAGAAATAAGGATTTCGTTAAGTTTGAAATTTGGTTTGAACGGGAATTTATGTTATCAAGGTCCGAATGTGATTTCGGGACCGGGAATAGTTTCGTTATGTCATTTATGAGTTTTCTACAAAATTGGATGTCATTCCGAGTTGTATAGGTCGGTCCAGCGCATCGTTATAGAAATCAAGAACTTTAAGTTCTTAAAGTAATGGTTTTAGGGGTTTTGGGGTGTGATCTTGAGATTTAACGTTGTTTTGGGCGTTCCGAAGGCTCGATCGAGTCCGTATTATGATTTAGGACTTGTTGGTATATTTGGACGGGGGCTCGGGTGGGCCCAGGTGCCTCCCGGACAGCGCACGAGGTCAAAAACCAGCTAAAATAGCTGCTGGTGCACCTGTTTCTGGTGTTACCGCAGGTGCGGGAATCTCGCAGGTGCGGATCCAATTCCACAGGAGCGTAGCCGCAGGTGGGGTCTCCAGCTCCGCAGGTTCGGGCCCAGTCCTTCCTGTCCAACCCTGCAGGTGCGAGCCCCAACTCGCAGGTGCGAGACCGCAGGTGCGGTCCTCGAGCCGCAGGTGCGGAATCCCTGTAGGCCAGGCAGTGCATATTCTTTAAAATACGGGATTTCTTCATCTCTTTTCATTTCATACCTCCATTACAGACTTGTAAGCTTGGGAAGAACACACCACGACCTAGCTACTGCAGAGGTAAGTTAATTCCTCCCTATTACTAGTTTAATACATGAATTATTAATGGGATTAACTACTAGATCATTGAAAATCAAGGTTTGGGTAGTAAATTTAGGGTTCTTGAGGAAATTGGTGAATTGCTCAATTTTTTCTATGAATTCAAGTAAAAGTCGTATATTATCGATCCTTAGGCTTTGGGTGAGTGATTCCTTCGAGAATTTTTGGAATCCGAGCGTGCGGGCCTGGGGTTGAATTTTTGGAATTCTTCAAGAATGATGATTTTATTGAATAAATAGGATAATTTCCCAAACCGAGCATTCATTGATATAATTGTACACCTTTTGGCTAGTTGCGAGTTCTCGGGTGTAGAGTTCGGAGTTTCTGGCGCATTCGCGGTCTGAGAGGTAGATTCGACACGAGGTGAGTCTCCTTTCTAACCTTTTAAGAGGGAATTGTCCCCCTAGGTGATTTAAATTCTATATGTAATTTGGTTGGGGGCTACGTACCCACCAAGTGACGAGAGTCCGTACGTAGCGGCTACCATTGTTATGTCCGGGTAGTTAGGCCCACAGCATGCCTTATATGCTTCCTTGAAATGCCTTATATGCTTCCTTGTAATGCCTTATATGCTTCCTTGTAATGCCATATATGCTATGAGACCATGTTATGTATAGTATTGTTTCTTTGAGATTTCATGGAAATTGTTGATTTGAAAGGAATTGGTTATGGAAAGTAAGTTTTAAAAAGTTATTGTGTGTGCATGTGACCGCTTCGCAATTTACATTCCACGAGCGATATGTGATTTCCCCCACTCTCATGGGAGCGGGCCATACGCCACGGCGGATTGAAAGATGCATAGAAATGATTAATTTGAAAGACGCACTTATTGTTTGGGCCGTTCGACCCTCGGCAGTGCGCAGACATGACTATGGTAAGAATGCACTTATGGGATGGGTCGTTCGATCCTCGGCATTGCATAGATATTTTCCTTATGACCCCGACCAGCTGTCTTATTCCTCTGTGCGCATGACTATTTTGCACTGTTTCATGGATATTGACTTATGCTAGATATTTGGGGAAAAGAAAGTTGACATTGTTATTTGTTTCAGTATTTACTTGGATCCCCGTGCTTTATACGTAACTGCTGCTTACTGTCTTACATGCCTACTGCTTTTCGTTATATCCTTTCGCATATTATACTGTTGGACCTTAGTGACTGTCGACTCGACCTCTCGTCACTACTTTTTCGAGATTAGACGGGATACTCACTGGGTACATATTTATTTAATATATACTCATACTGCACTTCGGTACTTAATTGTACAGGTTCTGAGGCTTGTGTTTCTGGTTATCAGACCGGAGCTAGATATTGACCGTAGCAGACCTGACTTCACGGTGAGCTGCTTCTTCTGGCGATTCCCCAGCGGCACTGTGGAGTTTCATTTACTTTTGTTTCCCGTCTATTTATTCAGACAGTGGGATTGCACATTCTATCTTTTGGTTATCCTATTAGTATGCCCTTGACACTCGTGACTCTAGTTCCTGGCACACACGTAGTGGTTATTTTGGGATTTTGGGCTGCATATATATATATATATATGCTCGTCTGTTGGCTCACTCTTCTTTATAGATATTTTATCTACCACTGAGTTATTATCTTTCGATATCATGACTTAACTTGTTAAATTCGGTAAATGGGTAAATAATTGAATCAAGTAAAAAGAAATACTTAGTGAAATTTATGTTGGCTTGCCTAACTCCGTTGTTGGGCTCCATCACGACCCGGATTAGGATTCTGGGTCGTGACAAGATGCCCCCTATTCCAGAACATTCTTCTCCTTTTAAAAGACCTTTTTACCCTTATAAATCTGGTTTCCTAATATATAACCTGATGTACCCTTTGAAGTCTCTATATTTACCATTAGGTAACCAGGGTTACTTACTTGGGTTTAGTTTAGTTAATTAACTCTAGTTAGCTTACTATTGTTAACTCCTAGTTATGTTTAACTATGCTTAAATTAACTAATTAAAGGTTAATTAATTAAATGCCTAGAGTTAGTTTCATACTAATTACCTATGTTTAAGTTAATTAATTAAAGTAGGTCAATCAATTTATCTCCTTGAATTAAGTTATCTGATTTAGTCTAGTCAATTACTAAAATAAAAAATATTAAGCCTAGGTGAATTATTTGTTCTTAAACCTAGTTAATTGGCCTTAACTAGTTGTCTAAGACTTAGGTCAACTAGGTTGTTAGCTTAATTGTTCTACCTTTGGTTAGGTGTACTAATTAAGTGTGACTAATTCCTTATTGCCTAACTAATTTACTCGAATTGACTAATCATTTGAATTAATAAAAAAAAAGAGTAATTAATTGAACTAATTGGTCTAAATAATTTCAAAAGCGCTTATCTAGCAACTATAATTAACTAGCTTAACTGAGTGATTAACTTTGATTTGGGCTTGGGTTATTAACTAACTTTATGTGACTGATTAATTGTTCTAAGACTTACATAAAGAAATTAGAAATCAGGACTTAGTTTATTATGTTAGTAACTAAACTTTTGATGAGGTTAGGAGCCTAATCTTCTTTAAGAGGTGAGGTTAAATAATAATTAATTTAGATTAGTTAGTTTGGGTCCCTAGACTTAGTCAATGACTTATCTTAGTTGCCAATTTAACCTTAACTAGTTAATTAGGCTCTTAGAGTTAGTTTTTAATTAAACTATTAGTTATCTTAGTTTCAAAGGTATATGTAGTTAATCGAGGATAATTATCTCCTAATTACCTAATTAATAAGTACCTAATCGATTAATTGACTATCTTAATGATTAATACAATCAAGTAGAAAAGGAAGCAAATTTTTCAGAATAGTAGTCACATTAAGGGCAGAAACAGTTAAGTAAACCTGAAACCTAAAGTGACTTCATTAAACAACTAACTAACCTGTATTGATTAATTTATACTAATCAATTAACATATACTAAAAGGCATGATTAACAAAGAATCCTAGTCATTAATCGACAAGCCGAATTAAACTAAACATGGTTCAAAATAAATTAAGAGAAGCAAGTAAAGGAAATAGAATCTAATCCTAATGGTAACAAACCATTAGAGGCAGGCTTTACATTGTTTTATAGAAATTGTAAAATAATACAGCTTGTCACTTTTGGTTCTTCTTAATCAATTAGGAACAAAATAACAAAAGTCCATCAACAAGCAAAAGTAAAAGAAGAAAACAGAAAGAGAAGAGGAAAGAAAAACAAAGACTAACTAAATTAAAATAATCTAAAACAGTGATTAACATCAAGTTTCAGTTTTTAATAACATGTAAAATAGCAAGGAAAGAGGAATAATACCCGTTGAAGGGTTTGGCCGGAAGATGGGAGGTCGTAGGACCTTGGCCGGACTTCCGACAGGGTTTGAAAATGAATCAAACCCTCATGAATCAATTGCTCTAGTCAAGAGCAATTGACTCATGAAGGTTTGATTCATTTTCAAACCCTCATGAATCAATTGCTCTAGTCAAGAGCAATTGACTCATGAAGGTCTGAGCCGTTGATTGTCTCTAAATTGGCCGTTGTAGGACTTCTAGGGTTTCACAGTTTCAGATCTGAAATTACTCACTTCTTCTTGGTTCTTTGAAGAAATAAATGATGGGAGGTGATTGAGGATCATCTAGGTGAAATTTGGGGTTGATTGGAGAAGCTCCGCCGCCGGAGGCGATTTACGGCCGACGGAGTTAGGGCGGGGGGACTACGGTGGGAGACGGCAGGAACGGTGGGTCTCTAGAGAGAGGTGAGAGACGGAGGGGAAAGGGGGGGGGGTGTAATACTTAGGAAAATGGAAGAGGGGTATTAGGAACAGTTATATACCTAGGGAGTGGGGAGTTCCCAGCGGTTAGATCAAACGAGATCAATGGCTGGGATTTGTTATGATCAAAACGGGGTCGTTTGGGGTTTGGGGACTGGGGAAGGCCGGGTATTAATTAATTGGGCTGGGGCGTATGGGTTGTGTAGAGACCAGGTTTGGGCCTGGTTTCTTTTGGCCCATGTCCGATTTTAACATCTTAGGCTTAATTAACATTACTTAGTTTAATTAATACTAATTCTAATTAAAATTAAAAATGTAACAACTAATTTTGATTAATTTTTTTTTTGTCTTGTAATAAACTAATTGTTGAATTTATTAAAAGTCACACCATTTTATTTAACACTTATATCATTTAAAGAATAAATTTCACAGTTTTGTTTGGGGAAAACAATTAAATTAAGAAATTAATTAGTAAAACTACATTGTATCCAATAATCGACATTTTTGTTGTTATTTACTTCAATTAGCTACAAATAATATGCTAATTAACTCTAATTCTCATTTTTATCTAATTTAAAGGGAAAATTGATTGATGGCGGATTAAAAGGTGAAATTATGAATTAACGCTTGCAACTTTTGAAGAATAAATTTGTAATTTTCCAAATGATGGAGGTTATACAACCTTAAATTATTTATAAACATTATAAGCCAAATTATGGTTATAAATGTAAAATTAATTCACCAATAGCACCTAAATTCAATAAAAATCATAAAACTAATTAAATTATTGAATTTTTGTAGGATTATATAGTAGGTAAAAATCACGTGCTCATAGATAGTGGTGCCCTCTTCTACTCCTTTCAGTAGTCTTGGTGAGCCCCATCTCCTTCCGGGGCCGTGTGTAGATATATGTTTTTCTCTTTTGTACATGTTGTTCTATTTTGAGGTATAGCCTGGGCCTTGTCGCTGGCAGGACTATGTTCATCTTCCGTACTTTTAGAGGCTCTGTAGACACTTATGTGGGTCGTGTTTGTTTTGGGTAGTCGTTGGGTTAACACGTAACTGTAATCCCATCTCTAAAATATGGTAATCAGTATATATATATATATATATATATATATATGTTTTGGGAGACTTAAATGTTGGTATCGGTATATAAGAAAGAATGGGCTAACATCATGAATGTATGCGTTTGATTTATCTCCTACTAACTCAGTAAACAATGTTGTGCCATAATCTCGGGAAGTAAATGAGTCGGGTAGGAAAGGCTAATCAAGCTTGCTTGACTGGGTTCACTCCGTTGAGCGCCGGTCGCGTCCCCCATGGTTGGGGCGTGACAAACTTGGTATAAGAGCCTAAGGTTTTTAAGTGTCCTAGGATGTCTCGGAGCCGTGTCTAGTAGAGCCCTTCTTATCGGTGTGTTGTCGACCACATCTATAATTAGGAGGATGCTTGGGCATTTAGGAATACTACCCTTCATTGTTATTCTTTATTGTGCGATGGAGTGAAAAGTGAGGTTGTCTCTCTCTAACTCGTGCATTGTTTTAACTTTCAGTAAATGGCACCCAGGAAGAAAGCGCGACTCGTCCAACATGCCAATGCCAATGAACTCCCAATTGAATGATACGGGTGAGAATAATTCCCCGACTGTGAATCTACCTGACTCCTCCGCTCAAGACCGGACCATCCCAGTTCCTACTCCAGCAGAGGGTGCCAAAATCCCTCCCACTGATATCCCTAATCCTCCTCCAGCCCAGCTTCCGGTCCCGGTATTTCTGACGGAAATCTTAGGGGAGCTATCCAGATGCTGACTCAGTTGGTGGCTTCTCAAGCCCAAAGGTCCAACATTTCCCCCACCTCCTCTAGCGGACATGGAGACTCTTCCGGCTCCAGGGTTAACAGGTTCATTCAGTTAGCCCCTCCAGAGTTTACAGGTACCGACCCCGAGGCTGATCCTCGGGATTTCATTGATGAGATGCACAAGACCCTCCGAGTTATGCATACTACTAAAATGGAGGGAGTAGAGTTGGCCTCCTATCATCTGAAAGGGGCAGCATATTCTTGGTTTGAGATGTGGGAGAATTCCCGTGAGTAGGGGAGCCCTCCGGCGAGGTGGAGTGAGTTTGCAGATACCTTCATAGACTAATTCTTGCTCGCCGAGACTAGGGCAGCTCGTGCTTCAGAGTTTGAGGTCCTCAAACAAGGTAGTAGTAGTGTGTGGGAGTATCATAAGGAGTTTGTGCGCCTGTCCAAGTATGTTGCTCACATGATGCCAACTATGGAGGCTAGAGTTCGTCGGTTCGTACGAGGCCTTGGTCCCTTGGTTATCAATGATGCTGCCACAGCTGCCCAACATTCTAACATGAATTACGGGAAGATTGTGGGATTTGCCCAGGCTATAGAGGTTCGAAAGTTGAAGCTAGGGATGGATCGAGAAGGTGGTAGTAGGGACCGGTCAGCGGGCAACTTTGGGGGTTCATTTGGAGGTGGGAGACCGGTTCTGTCAAGACCCGGAATCCCACCTTCGGGCCATTACTACGTCTAACAGTGAATCCGCCAGACAAGCCAACGTTTTAACTGAATATAACTCATCAACGACTGAAACAAGCAAATTAACTAGGGCATCGATGGCCCACAATATGAAATTTAGCAAATAACCAAAATACAACATGGCAGATTCGAAATACGACCCATATACAAATTCCCAGAACTGGTGTCACGTACTCACGGACTATCTAAGAGATTACTACAAACAAAAGGTCTGAAAATAAATACATAGGAATGTCTTTGAAATAAAAAGTAAGCCAGAATTGAAAGTTGAAAGTAGAAGGTGACGTTAAGGCCCACGAACGTCTGCGGGTCTACCTCAAAGTCTCCTGTGTGACTGATGAGATGCTCCGATCGTCAGTGATCACCAGGTCCGGCTGCGTAGTCTGCACAACATAA
>ML286654.1:0-16569 GCA_005239495.1 Nicotiana undulata
ATGGTAATTGTTTAAAGTTATTGATATGAAGCATTGTGAATAAGTTGAACGGTTATGGCAACAACTTGTGCATAAATTGTTGCATGATGAAATTTGGGGTGCTTTGAGCCCAAGTGAATGAAATGATAAATGTTGAAATCATGATCCTTGAAAGGAAGGCCTTGTGATTGAATTGCTTGGTGTCGTTGATGAAATTGTGATCCTTGAAAGGAAGGCCTGGTGATGAAATTGTTGGCATTGTTGCTATGAAATATGGATTGTCAAGCGGGGTCGGGTTGCGCGCCGCAACACGAAGTAATAAGGTGTGGGTTGTGGTGATAAGGGTGGCCGGGGTAATAAGGGTGGCCGAGGTAATAAGGGTGGAAAAGTGATCGTTATCACTATTGATATGAAAATTATGAAACTCGTGAATATGGTGGTGTTGGAAAGGGAAAAAAAAGGAGAGATTGTAAAGTTGTTGATTTTGATTGTCACTTTCCGTGTGTTTTGATTGTAGGTCTTATTGTTTCCTTGTTTCTTATCTGTAATATTGGTTGATTATACTTGGGATAAAGTTTGTTCATGCATACCAGTACAATTCAAATGTACTGACGTCCCTTTTTGCCGGGGGCTCTACATTCTTGTGATGATTGTAGGTGGTTCTATAGCAGGTACTCCAGCCCACCGACAGTAGTGCCTCCTCTACATCCCATCAGCTGCTTGGGTGAGCCCCTTTCCCCTCTCGGGGCCCTGTGTGGTTCATGCCACATCTTCTTCCGGATTTTCATTTTGGTATTTGTGTAAGGTATAGCTGGAGCCTTGTTACCGGCAAGTATTATATAACTCCTTCGTACTCTTAGAGGCTCCGTAGACAGGAAATGTGGGTTATGTACATATGTATTTTGGGCAGTATAACTTGTAGACCACGTAAAGTAAAACTGTGTGTTATGTATATTTTGTAAGTATTGTACCACCTGTGGGTAATGACAGAAATCTATGATTTAATTCCAGGTTGTAAGAATGTGGTTAAATTAAAATTGAATAATGTACATTGGGATCACGGGGTAATACGTGGGATGGGAAAAGGAAACCCAGGTCCGCTTGACTGGGGCTACCCGGTCGAGCGTCGGTCGTGTCCCTCGGTTTTGGGGCGTGACATCCTCGCCCTCAAAACCATTGAATGTCGGAGGTTGAAGTCTACTGAACCACTCCAACTTGCGCTGCTCGTTATCTGGCATGGCTGGAACCACAAAACCCTTAACTAGGGCAACCGGATGAGCTGGAGCTGCCCCCAGTGTCTGAAGTCCCTGAGTAACCTACACAGGTCTCTGGGCAGCTAGAGTCTGAGTGCCTCCCCCGGCCTGAGAAGTAGCGGCAGTGGTAGATACGACAACTGCCTGAGTAAGGCTGGTGCATACAGACAAAATCTGAGCTAGGGTCTCCTGAAGACCCGGAATAACAATAGGCACTGCCGGTGCCTGAGCCTGTCCCGCTGGGATATCTGCGGCAGGAACCTGATCCTGAATGGTAGGTGGATCCACTGGTATTGCCCCGGAGTCTGCACAGGCTGGTCCCCTACCTCTACCACAGCCTCGACCCCTCCCTGGTCTAGCTGGTGTCTGGTCACCCGAATCGGTAGCGCGTGTCCTCACAATCTGTGAGAGAATGAAACAGCAGAAATTTTATATTTCCAGAATCAACAGAATGGCACAACAGAATTCAAGGAAATGAGATTTTTCCTAAGGGTTCTGTATCCTCTCGAAGATAAATACAGAAGTCTCCATACCGATCCGCAAGACTCTACTAAACCTACTCATGGCCATCGATTCCTATGTAACCTAGGCTCTGATACCAACTTGTCACGACCCCAAATCAAAAGTATGAAAAGTCTATGAACTAGGAAAGGAAAGAAGGCAAGTTGTTGACGTTGAGCAGCTACCTCTATCCATGATCAACTCCAAGTAAAGTGGAAAGTCAACTAGCGCACTGTCCCGGTACTTGGATCTGCACATAAAGGTGCATGGAGTAACGTGAGTACGCCAACTCAGTAAGTAACCAACGTAACTAAAGACTTGAGTGCAGTGCGAGCATTTAAAAGTGGTAATTTCATAAAAACATGTACCAGTGAAAGCAATTAGAGTAAATCAAAAGTCTACATTTACCAAATACTTGCAAACTCCAGTTGTTTTTCCCATTTAAACTTGCATAAAACATTAACTCAACGTTTATTAAGGGGACTCAATGTAAAATGAGTGAAAAATAATGATCTCACAACTTATTGCCTCTCAAGCACAATATCACTCATAAATAAGGTCTCTTAGTCACTCGTGACTCCACTTGCACAGTCAATGCTCACACTCAGCACTCTCACTCAACAGGTACCATGAATACACATAACCGACGCGGCGTGCAACCCGATCCACATAACATACATTGCTGCGTGCAGCCCAATCCAAATAATAGTTGACTGCGCCCACTAGGGGTGTACAGACTCCGGAGGGGCTCCTACAGCCCAAGTGCTATATTGCTGCGGCGTGCAGCCCAATCCAATATATTTTTTTTTCTGCGGCGTGGAGCCCGATCCATATAATATCTGTTGTGGCGTGCAACCCGATCCATAACTGTCCTCACATACTCGGCTCTCGGCCTCACTTTGTCATCCTCACAAGCCACTCAGGCAACTCATCTCAACTCACAAGACTTAGCCCAAAATACCTCTCAGTATTCTTAAACAGTGTGATAACAGTGATAACAACAACAGATATAAAGCATGACTGAGTTCATAAAATTTCTATCACAAATAGTGTGAGAATAGTGGAACCCATAAGGGTCTAAACAGGTCGGCATAAGGCCCCAAACATGGCATACGGCCCATAATAAAGTATAAGTCTCTCAAAATACAGGATATCATAAGGTTTCTAATCAAATACGCGGCTTAGTAGTCGCTACGGGACGAACCAAGTCACAATCCCTATCGGTGCACGCCCACACGCTCGTCACTTAGAATGCACGTCACCTCAATTATCAAGACAATACGAAATATCGGAGTTTCATACCCTCAGGTCTAGAGTTACAATCGTTACTTACCTCAAACCGACCTGAAAACTACTCTGCGATGCTCCTGCCTCTTGAATCGGCTCCCAAATGCTTCGAGTCTATCAAAATATGCTAAGGAGACGAAACCCATTCGAAAATTATCACAATTAGGCCTAATTCCCGAAATTTGCCAAACCCGATCCCCGGTCCCACGTCTAGGAATTCGATAAAAATCACAAAACCGGAACCCTCATTCCCCCAAGTTCTATACATACCAAGAAAATCAAAATCGGACCACGATTGCCCCTTCAATTCCTCAATTAAAGTCTCCAATTTTTCATGCCCTAACTCCCCCAATTTGGGTTTAAATCCCACTAATTTTAGGTTTAATCACTTAGAAATCAACATAGAATCGAGTTATGAAGTGAAAAATCTTACCTCCAAGTGTTTCCCCTTTGATTCCCTCTTTAATCTCTCTCAAAAGCTTCAATCCATTCCAAAAATGGTGAAAAATGGCTAAAGGTCGCGGATATGGCCTTTTAAATACACTGCCCAGCACTTATATTTTCCTCAGTGCGTTCGCGTCACCAGGAACGCGTTCGCGAAGCTCAGAAAATTTCCCCTCTACGCGATCGCGTCCTCCCCCCCGCGTTCGCATAGAGTAACTAAACAACCCTCACACGCGCCTTAAACACCTACACGTTCGCACAAGCCCAATCGCGATCGCACTGCTCACCACACCCCCCCCCCTCACGCGATCGCGGGCCCACATAGGCGAACGCATAGTGCTGCCTCAGAACAAGCCTATGCGATCGCATACATACCCTGTGATCGCATAGGAGAAAACCAGACCTGAAACACCAGAAATAACTGCAACACACCAACATCCAAACTTTGTCCGTTAAGCTCCCGAAACACACCCGAGGCCCTTGGGACCCCAACCAAACATTCCAACACCTCCCATAACACCATTCAAACTTAGTCGAGCATTCGAAACACCCAAAACAATGCCAAAACACAAAAATCACATCGAATTCCAGCCTATGAACTTTGAGATTTTTAAATTTCGCCATAGATGCCGAAACCATCCAAAACACGTCCGATTGACCTAAAATTTACACACACGTCCAAAATGACACTGCGAACCTGATCCAACTTCCGGAATTCCGTTCCGACCTCGATAGCCTATTTTCCACTGCCGACCGGGAATCACCAAAAACTCAACTTCGCCATTTCAAGCCTAATTCTACTACGGGCATCCAAACCACATTCCGAACACACTCCTAATTCCCAAATCACCTCACCAAGCTATCCGAGCCATAAAATCTGCATTCCGAGGTCGTTTACCAAGAAGTCAACTCCCAGTTGACCTTTTCAACTATTAAGACAATTTAAGAGACTAAATGTCTCTGTTCTCACCACGACCACTCCGGACCTAAACCAACTGACCCAACACATCATAATTAGGTTAATTAACAAATAACAAAGCTGAAACAAGGGAAACAGGGCTAATCTTATGGAACGATCGACCGAGTCGTTACACATGTCATTAGAATGGTTGTGTTTGATGAGATGGGGTCATTGGACCTAGAATAGGTACTATCGGATTTGATTAAAGTATGTATGGAGGAATAGAATCAGAAGTCGGCTTAGGGTTTATCTGTGGTTCTTGTCGAACGAGGGAGGGCTCCGTGACTTGTTGATGTGATACGTAGTTATGAGTTTGTACGTGTTTCTTTCATCAACCGTAGTGTACGAAGGTTTTAGAACGAGGTTTTGTTTGATATGAGGTTTATTATCGGTACCGGGTTTGTTTTGAGCAGTTACTATGGTAAAAAATTATTGCTATGAGTATGCGAGTTATGTGGTATATCATGTGGGTACATCTTGGGTTATGTATATGGTTTAATATAGCTTGTTCAGACTTATACATTGTGTAGATACGAGATCCAGGTCTTGTGAGAAATTTTGGATGTTGGAAACTGGGTTACAAGGTTTATGAGCTAAGGTTGAAGGAAGATCTTCGGTTATGTTGAGTTGTCGGACTTATACGGATTAGGATGACGTGGGATCATCCCGGGTATGTGCATGGTAAGGTTACACGGTGGTATGATGGCTTTGGAACGACTCTTAGCACGTTCGAGGACGAACGTATTCTTAAGTGGGGAAGAATTTAACGACCCAACCGGTCATTTTGAGTATTTGCGTTCCGTTCAACTATTTGAAGTCTTGAGTAGCTTCATATTACGTAGTATGAGTTTTGTGAATCGCTAGTTTTGGTTTTCATGTAATTCAGGATTGAATTGGAAGAATGATTTTAACTAGGAAGCTTAAAGTTGGAAGACTTGACTACGTTTGACTCTTGTGTATTTGACCCGAGATGGAAGTTTTGATGGTTCTGTTAGGTCCAGATGGTGATTTGGACATGGGTGTATGCCCGGATTTGCATTTGGATGCTTCTAGAAGGTTTCAACACTATTTGGCGAAAGTTGGCAATATGAAGGTTTGGAATGCTCAAAAGTTTGATCGGAAGTTAACCTTGATGATATCGGGTTCAGATTGTGGTTTCGGGAATTTAAATAGCTTCGTTACGTCAATTGGGACTTTGTGCAAAATTTGAGGTCATTCCGAGTTGATTTGATATGGTTCGGCACGAGTTTTGAAAGTTGAAAGTTCAAAAGTTTATTAAGTTTGATTTGAGGTGCGATTCATGGTTTTGACGTTGTTATGCCTGATTTGAGGCCTCGACTAAGTCTATGTTATGTTATGAGACTTGTTGGTATGTTTGGACGGGCCCCAAAGGACTTGGATGAGTTTCGGATAAGTTTGAGTTATTTTGTGCTCGTTCTTTTTTAATCTTTCCACGAATATACAAGCTAGAAAGATGCTATTCGTAGTAATATTCTATTTGTATGTGCATCAAGTTTGAAGAAGTATCTGTCTTTACTTTAATAATTATAAATCTTTGTATTAACTGCATTGCATATATATTATGTTTATAAGGTTTTCACCGTTTCTTATTTTCGATTGTACAAATAAATTTTGGAAATTTGATTGCTATTAATATAATTATATATTGATAAGAGTAAATTATTTTCTTTTTAACTCTTATTTTGTTCACCCCTTTCATTATTCATCTTCAATTATACGCTTGATTATTATTTTTATTCTGAAAATAAAATTTAGTTATTATATAACTAAGTTCTTGGTATATATATATTAGAAAGAGAAAAATATCATGATATACAAAAGGTAACAAATAAAAAATAGAAAAAATAAATATCGATAAAATGGAGGTCAAAATAGACATTTTAAAAAGTCAATTAAGAATTGAGGAGGAGATTAAGGCCTCATTTGTTTGCACTTAATGGAGGTCTGAATCTTAATCGTTCAGATCTCAGACATTAAGTGCGTTTGTTTTTAAAGTCTGAATCTTGATCATTCAGATCTTAATAATTAAGTGTGTTAGTTTTTTTTTACTTCACAACCACTTAATGGGTCTGAATAGGTCTGTATGATTAAGATCTATAACAGAGACTTAATTTCATTAAGATGCTATCACATATTCATTATTATCTGCCGCCACCGCCTACCATTATCATCAACCACCACCACCACCACCATACTCAACCACCACCACCACCTCCACCACCACCACACCACCATCATCCTCAATCATAGCCGCCACCATTATCGACCATCACCACCCACTATCCCCGCCACTCCGACCACCATATATCATTCTCACCCACAATCAACACTCATCCACCTCAACTACCACAACTGACCACCCCATCACCACCAACAATCACAGCTGACATTGCCCATTATTATAACCTACCACCACCCACCCACCACCTTTCTCACTCACAACTACTACCACCACCTACCATTATTAACTATCACCACCCACCACCACCATCCTCAATCATAATTGGCACCACTACCAATCACTACTAGCTACTAGCATGAACCGCCATCATCAACCAAAATTACCACCAACCACCGCCTCTATCACCCGTTAGCCATCACCACCAACAACTATCATATTTTAAAAAACTATATATTTTATTGATAGAATATTAGATTAGTTAGTATTTCATTTGAATTTTATGTTTATTAATTTTCAAATAAAGATAAATTTTATACATTCAGATGTTAAAAATCAAACAGTCTTAATTATTTCTATTCAGATCTTAATACACATCTTAATATATTCAGATGTGTATTCAGATTCAGATGTCTTAATCTTAATACACATCTTGATATTCATATGTGTATTCAGATTCAGACGTCTTAATCTTAAAAAAAACAAATGAGGCCTAACATTTGTTTAAAGTAGAGAGAGAAGTTTGATTTTTAAAGCAAAGTTAGGTGGAGTTTTCACCCCATGTAACGGCTGATAAGATTGAGCAATTTCAAATAATATAGGGCAAATTTGAACTTTTGGTAACCTCTTGTATTGGTGATCAGTTAACTGTGCTAAATGCATCAGATGTCATCCTTAGTATGATATTTCCACGAACTTTAAAGTTAAGAAAACTATAACACTATAATTTCACTAATACCGGTCAATTCGATTTAAAATTTTGGACTTAAAAATGAAAAGGTTGATTCAATGAAAATAGCAGGAGTCCATTAGAAGAAATTTAATGAGGTCGATTTCAATTAATAGTATTCTGATTAACAAAAGTTATTTAATTAACACTAGCAGACCTAAGTAGGTATTAGAGAAAATAAAGTTTCCAGCTTCATAATGCATGTGCATAGTGATTCGTGACTACAGAGCTTTCTGCGTCTCAGTTTTGACCAGCTTATAATACAACTCTGGTCAAACTTCTTGCTGCAGAATCTTTTTTTTTTATTTTTAAATATGTTTTCTTGGCCTCTTTTCTCATTCATGTTTTTACTTATTTTTTTGGCGAGTGGGTAGGTGGGGTTAGCCTTTTTAAATATATATATATATATATATATATATATATATATATATATTGTCACGACCCAAATCCTAATTTAGGTCGCGATGACGCCCAACTCCGATGTCAGGCAAGCCAACCTTAATTGTTAGTGATCCTCTTTTTAATTTATCAAACATTTTCCAATACTTGTGAAACTTTAGAACTTAATGACGACATAAACAAGTGATTTAAACAATCATAAAGAGAAAAATAATTAAATTAGCCACCACCAATAATTACAACCCAAAAAAATATAATATCCACTATGTGGGTGTGGCAGGAACTGACGTCACGAGTCTACGGGCATCTAATAGAAACAAGTATCCAAAAGAAAGTACAAGTCAACCCTACTGTCTGATGAAATATGAACAGACATAGCAAAAGAAAAGAGGAACTCCAAGGTGCTGCCAGAGAGAGCGTCAAGGAAAGCAGCTCACCGAGAAGTCCACACAAATTGTAGGTCAGGGACGAACTCCGGACGAATACCCAGATGCACCTGCCTCAGAACCTGTACAATTAAGTACAGAAGCGTAGCATGAGTACATAAACAAATATGTACCCAGTGAGTATCCTGCCTAATCTCGAAGATGTACCCAGAGATCGACGTGATACTTACTAGGGTCAAAACAATATAATTAAATGAAGGCTAGGCCGGAATAGCAGTCGTAGTAATCACAAAGACATGAAATATCAAGTATAAATGTGTAATTACCTTTACATGTCAATTTTTACTAGCATATAACGTACTAAATCTCCTTTTTTTACATGAATCAATTTATACAAGTATCACAACGCTCCCTGTCAAATATATAGCACATAGTATGCCGAAAGCGTACGGCCGAGACGTCGCGAAAATAAATGCGCACTGCCGAGAGTCGAACGGCTCAAACCATAGATGCATCTATTACCTCGCTCGCGAATCGAACATGCGACGCGGGTGCCCCTATACATACACAGAATTATCAAGAGTTCAGGGATTCAACAGAGATTATGCTTGAAGAAAAGAATTAAGCAAATGTAAATTTGAATGTAACTTCCTAATATTCTCATACCAATTCAAGGATACTAAGAAACTCAAAATACATTTAAGGTCACATATAAGGCACATAAAAACATGCTTGTGAGTCCTAAAACTACCCAACATAACATGATAGTAGCTACGCACGGACTCTCGTCACTTCGTGTGTGCGTAGCCCCCGCAAACAAAGGACATGCAATTGCTTATAATCACCTATGGGGACAATTCCCTCTTACAAGGTTAGAAAGGAGACTCATCTCGTTCCAAGCCTACTTTCCGGGTCAAGAACGCGCCCGAAACTCCAAACTCGTCTCCCAAGGACTCGAAACTAGTCAAATACGGCACACATGAATTAATCTATGCTCAAAAGTATGAAATTTACCTAATTAAGTAGTTATTTCAACCTACTTTGAAAAATCCCAAAATACATCTCGGGCCCACATGATCGAATTTCGAAAATTCTCGAAGGAAACACTTACCCATAACCTAAGGATCATTAATATATGGGTTTTGTGTGATTCCATAGCTAGTTAGTGGGTAATTCCCCAAATTTCATAAAGCCCTAAGTTTTTACTCTAACCCTTGTTTTCACTAATTAGGAGGTTAATCTACCTAGAAGTTCATGTATTAAACTAATATTAGGGTAAACATTACTTACCTCTTAGTAGCTAAGTTGTTTGGTTTTTTTTCCAAGCTCTCAAGGTCGTCAATGGAGGAAGAAATGGGGTGAAAATAATCCTTTCCCGTGTTTTAAAGAACTTACTACCTACAGGGATTCTGCACCTGCGGATCAAGGAGCGCACTTGCGTTCTCGTATCTGCGAGGGTAACCTTGCACCTGCGGAAATGGGCATGGGGGGTCTAGGCTCGCACCTGCAGAGAGGAGCCCGCACCTGCGGCTCCGCTCCTGCAGATTATGATCCGCACCTGCGAGAAATGGCAGCCTCACCTGGGGCTGCATCTGCGAGGCAAGGACCGCAGGATCAGTCTTGCACCTGCGACTGGGCAACCGCAGGTGCGGTTACACCAGATCTGGTGCACCAGCAGTTATAGCTACTGGTTTCTAGCCTCGTTTGATGCCCGAACGGCCTCTGGGCCCACCCGAGCCCCCGTCCAATTATATCAACAAGTCCCGAATCGTAATACGAACTTGCTCGAGCTTTCAGAACACCCAAAACAACGCTAAAACTCAAAATCACACCTCAAAACCCCTAGATTCAAACTTAAGAACTTCCAGTTCTTGAATTCGATAACAATGTGCCGAACCGACCTACACTACTCGGAATGACACCGAATTTTGAAAGCAAGTACATAACAACACTATTCCTGGTCTCGGAATTTCATTCGGACCTCGATAACACAAAAACACGTTTAAAACCTCAATTCTTGAACTTAAGGAATTATATTTCACTATATGGCGCTGAAACGCTCCCGGGTCATTCAAAACCCGTTCTGAACATACACCCAAGTCCAAAATCTTCATACGAAGCTACCAGAACCGTCGAACTCGATTTCGAGATCGTTTACTCAAAATGTTGACCGGAGTCAAACTTGGCCTTAAAAGCCAACCTTAAGGAACCAAGTGTTCCTATACCACTCCAAACTCTTCCAAATTCTGAGCCACCCGTCCACGCAGGTCATAAATCATTAAAAGCAACTACGGGAGATCTTTTTTAGGGAAACGGGGTCCTAGAATGAAAAACGACCAGTCGGGTCGTTACACACACACACACACACACACACACACACACACACATATATATATATATATATATATATATATATATATATATATATTAAAGCAAGAAAGTTTACATTGTGGTTAAGTCAAGTGTCAAGCTAATATAAAGCTACTTGGCAATTTAGGACAATATTTGTTATAGTATTTAATTTAAATTGAAAGGTAGGGTATTTATTTTATTTAAATAGAAAGATAGTAAATAAGATTCTGTTGAATCTGAATGGAAAGAAAGTTAAATTTGAATTGATTGATTAATTAATTAGGAAAGCTAATCAACACGTAAATATTCCAATTCAAACGAGAGGGTCAATGAGTGAGGCGAATTATTTTAAATAATGAAAACGAGTTTTTTGAAATTTGAGTTTACAATAGAAAATATAAAAACGTGTTTGTTACTAGAAATAAGACTAAAAAATCTAGGTTCGAAACCATAATCATAATTACCGAATTGTTGGATCAAAACTTGATTTTTGTAACTACCTTAGGTGATCCAAGGTGTTCACTTCTTCGTGTACCCTAAGATGTTAATTCAATAAATTAAAGTATAACAAATATGAAATTAATATTATATTAGTAGTGATAACATAAGAGAGAAAATATAAATTCAAGAATCAACTTGTACGGTGATTAATAAAGAAATATTTGCTTTGGTGATAAAGCATTTTCTTCACCAATCAGTTAACTCAATGTTCTAATTGATATATATCTATATTTACATATATTATACATATTAAAAGAATACTTTGTATTGTGGCTAACCTAAGTGGGCAATGACACGCTACTAAAATAGTTATTTGACAATTTAGGATAATATCTATAATAATATTTAATTTATTTTAAAAGTAATAGATAATTTTCTTAATTTAAATGAAAGATAGTAAATAAGATTATTTTGAATATGAATGAAAATAAAAAATAATAGTCTTACAATGATATAACCAACTACCCTATATTAATTAATAAGGTTTTGAACACAAAAAAAATATTGAATTGAAAGATAAAAACAATACCCCTATCTTAACTTATTATAAAGATAAATATGGAGGTATTATCAATGCATATTACAAGCATGTAGTACTCCATTTAACTAAAATATAAAATAAAGATAATAAATAGATGTTATTTAAAAATATTAATGATAAATTAAAATATTAATTTAAGCATACAATAAAAAATAGTGAATACAATTTTTATTAAGAAAACAAATACTAAATTCATCTATTAATGGGAGTTGTGGACAATAATGTGAATAACTCTAAGTTATGAGTAGTGATATAACATGAACAAGGAATCAAAAAAAGAAGAAAAAAATATGTAATTAAATAATTTCAGTAGTAGATGTATACATAATGATATGACTTATTTGATCTTTGAGAAGAGAAAGTTTTTAAAATAATAATGAGCTAAGTCATACTATATAAATAAGATACACGTATTTAAAACCGTTATATTAGATAAAAGTAAAAAATATAAACAATTGACATAATTTCGAGAAACAAATTTAAATTTTTTTAAATATAATTTAACTTCTTATATAGTTAATTTAAATGGAAATTTAATGTCAAACTTCCATATCAATGAAATAATTATATAAAATTTCGTAGTAAAGGGAATAATTTGGAAAGGGAGGAGGGGGAGGGGGGGGGGGNNATATGGAGAAAAAAGGCAGAGGGAGGGGGGGGGGGGGGGTATAAAGATAGTGTGAGTAAATTGATACTTTTAATTAATTTAAAAATAAATCTATATGTCTTGCTCAATTAGCATTTTAGTTTTGAGAATCAAGATGTGTGATGTATGTGGTTTGGAGTCGAATACTTTTAAAATGATTCTCAAAAAGAGAATGGTCACATAAATGCAGTTTGATTCGATCAATATAAGGCAACTCCAATAATGTTGGAAGGTAGTTAATAAATTATAGAATTACACGAGAATAAAAGAACTGATGAATACATTTATATGGAGATAATATTTGAAACTATGAATCGACTCATCACGTGCCATAATATCAATCTCTGGATCCGCAGGGACAACTCACGTGCTACACGGACAACTCACGTGCTATGGTATCAATACATGGCTTTTTGAATATGATCATTTTTGGAAGGATATCTAGTCTTCCAAACTTAAGGAACTTCCAATTTGAGTCTTTAAAAATATAAAGTTAAACCCATCAGATATCTATTTGTTATCCATTTTTAGCGGGTAATATGGATCTTATCCATATTTGACCAACTTTTAAAAAGTTCATCATCCAATTTATTTTTAATGGTTAATATGGATGGATAACTATTATTTTTATTCATTTTGTCAGCACTAATTTTAATAACTATGTATATTATGATTGGTTTAGGTATGTAGGAACCAATAAAAATGGACAACTAAGTTATTTTGTTAAGTATTAGTTATGATTATCGAATAAAAATGAGTGATAATTTTAGAAAATAATAATTCTGTAGAATATACTTTCGACGTCTTAGAACTAAATATATGGTAATGACATTCTAGAATTAATAATATAATAATAAAATTTTAGTTGATCTTCAAGTCTTAAATATTAGGAATATAACTTAATTATAATTTAGTTCAATGTGAAATCTATTTTAAAATGAAAAAGAGGCAAACAATAATTTTTTAAACGATATCGTGTTTTTAATATAACTAGTATAAGTATACGTGCTTGCGCATGTATCATGTATTAGCGATAATAAACATTATAATAGTTACATAAAATTTAAAAGATATATTTGCATTACTTCTCTTTTATTTTAACTTTCCCTATTCAATTTTGAAACCAAAGAATTGTTGGCTTCCACTTGATTAACGAAAATAATGAACGTTTGGATACTCATATAAGAAGTTAAAATGATACTCTTATATATAAATGATTTTTTTTGGTTGTTTAATTAAGCTACAATTGTGATGACCCAAAAGGTCATCCTGTGTAAATTTGATTAAATATGTGTTTCGAGGTCCCGAAAGCCTCCATTAATCTCACCTCGATGTGCGTGCGCAATCCGGGCACGTAGCCGGGAAGCTTTTATGTGGAAATTTGATAAAAAGTTAAATTTATGATAATTAATTGAATAAAGTTGACTTTGGTCAATATTTTTGATAAACGGACCCGGACTCGGACCCATGATTTGACGGTCCCGGAGGAACCGTAGGAAAATATGGGACTTGAGCGTATGCCCGGAATCGAATTCCGAGGTCCCAAGTCCGAGAAATAAATTTTTAAAGAAAATTATTTTTTGAAAATAATAAAGACTTTTGAAAATGAACTTTGATGTGAAACCTGCGTTACCGGGCCCGTATTATTGTTTCGGAGCCCGGAACAGGTTTAATATGGTTATTATGAGTTGTCTGTAAAATTTGGTAAGAAACGGACTTGGTTTGACGTGTTTCGGATCAAAAATGAAAAATTTGATAGTTTATGAAGTTTGAGGAAATTCTATAGATTTTATAGCTTAAATCATTATTTTTGATGATATTTTGGTGGTTTTATTACTTGAATAAGTCCGTAGGATGATTTTGAAGTCGTGTGTTTATTTAGTTTTGAGCCCCGAGGGCTCGGGTGAGTTTCGGGTAGGTGTCGGGGTGCAAAAGTGTTAGAAAATATGGTGTAAAATTTCAATTGCTGGTGTCTGATGCATTACACTATGCGATCGCATATGCATCTCCGTGATCGCATATCGTTGGGTTAGGGGGGGAGGTCAGCTCCTCTATGCGACCGCATAGCATAGTCCGCGTTCGCATAAGGGTACATGAGGTCAGGGTGGGGGCTGGGTAGCTTACTCTCTGCGGTCGCACCTTTAAGCCCGCGATCGCAGTTCACAGGGTTCAGGACTCTATGTGATCGCACCCTCCCTTCCGCGATCGCATAGAGTTATTTCGTCCAGTCTTTTTAAAAGCTCCAAAACAGAATAGTTACGGGATTTTCTCCCAATTTTCACCATCCCTCTTCTTCCCCACACCCCATATGCGATTTTGAAGAGCTTTTCCTCCATAGTTTCAAAGGTAAGTGTTCTTAACTCCATTTTCTTCCATTTTCATCACCTAATATTAGATTCTAGGCCTAAAAACATGGAATTAAGGGTAGAAATTGGGGGTTTTGGGTAGAGTTAGGGTTTTTCCAATTTTTTGGAATTCAACCTCATTTTGGGGTCGGATTTCAAAACAAATTGTATATTCGGGCTCGTGGGGGAATGGGTGATCGGGTTTTGGTCCGAACCTCTTGTTTGGACCAAGCGGGCCAGTGGTCGAATTTTAGAATTTTTGAAAGGATGTTGGGAAAACTATAATTAGGCTTTGGGATTGAGTTATTGAGTAATTATTGATGTTATTAAGTCAATTATGTCTAGATACTATCGTTTCAGAGTCAGATTCGAGAGAAAAGGCGGTGATTGAAACTTGACTTGCATTTTTGGAGTCGAGGTAAGTGTTTGTCCTAACCTTAGATTGAAGGAATAGGTATAGAGTCTTATTTGCTATGTGTATTCTATGTCCAACGTATAGGTGAGGTGACGAGTACCTATGTGTTGTGGTCAAGCATGCCCGTGAGTCAAATATGATGATTTATACCGTGTCCTTGATATTCTCTGTATTATGAATAATTGGTTATTAAGAAATGATACGTTGAGGTTGTTTCATGACGTGGGAAGTTATTGATTAATTGTTCAGTTGAGGATTATTTTTGTTGTTGAAATTATACTTCTGAGTGAGATTGGTTATAGCTGAGTCCCTTGCCGGGATGATAGAATTTTGTTGGTTATTTCTGTACATTTAGAATTTCTTATTGTTAAACCTTCATATTGAATTGTTGCTTCTGTGTACATTATGCACGAGGGGACATTCCGTGCCGAGTGATTATTTATGCACGAGGGGACATTCCGTGCCGATGTGATGACCCAAAAGGTCATCTTACGTAATTTAAGCTATATATGTGTTCCGAGGCTCCGAGAGCCTCCGTTAGTCCCACCTCGATATGCGTGCGCAGTCCGGGCGTGTAGCCGGGAAGCTATTACGTGAAAATTTGATAAAAATAGAATTTTGAATGAAATAATTGAATAAAGTTGACTTTGGTCAACATTTTTGGCAAACGGACCCGGCCCCTGATGTGAAGGTCCCGGAGGGTCCGTAGGAAAATATGGGACTTGGGCATATGCCCGGAATCGAATTCCGAGGTCCCAAGCCCAAGAAATGAATTTTTAAAGAAAATTGTTTTCTGAAAATAATAAAGGATTTTGAAAATGAATAATTATGTGATAACCGTGTTGCCGGACCCGTATTATGGTTCTAGAGCACGGAACAGGTTTATTATATGTTATGTGACTTATCTGTGAAATTTGGTGTAAAACGGACTTGAAATGACGTGATTCGGATTAAAAATGGGAAATTTAGAAGTTTATGAAGTTTAAGAAATTTCTAAGAGTTTTGAGGTTTAATTCCGTGTTTTTGATGATATTTTGATGATTTAAAAGCTTGAACAAGTCCGTAGGATGTATTGGGAGACGTGTGTGTTTTTGGTTTTGAGACCCGAGGGCTCGGGTGAGTTTCGGGTGGCTAACGGGATGGTTTCAAGTTAGAAAATCTGGTGTAGGCTCAGTTTTCTGGTGTCTGGTGCGGGCTTCAGTGCGATCGCACACGAAGTCCTGCGATAGCATAGGCTTAAGGGGAGGGGTGTTCAGATTGCTCTATGCGATCGCATCACCCCATCCGCGATCGCATAGAGGGGCGGTGTACCTGGGTGGGGGTTGGGTAGTTGTTAACTGCGATCGCATAGAGTTGTCCGCGATCGCATAGCTTCGTGCCTGGGGGTAGTCTGTTGCACTATGCGATCGC
>ML286656.1:5842-63684 GCA_005239495.1 Nicotiana undulata
TATATGCAAAAAAGTTAAAAACTTTTCTTTCCTTTTCTTTTATGCTGGGTTTTCTTCTTATAAGTCTTTGTTGTTTCTGCTCCTAGTTATACTAGAAGAGCTTGTTGAATCCTGGGGGATACGCCTAATTATATTCTTCTCGGTGTGGACAAAATATCCTTAAGGACAGTGTCTTTGACACGCCTCAAGCTAAATATTTTATTCTCCATAATCATCCAATTTTTCCAACAATCTTAAGGATATTTTCACGTAGTTATTATGGAGAATAACGCTGCTAATGTTGTTGTTGATGCTACTACACCTGTTGCACTAACTGTTTCTGTTGTTGTTCCATCACCAATTACCTATGCGAAATATTTTCCTGATGTTTCAAAAATTGAGATTTTTGGTGGAGATAATTTTAAGCGTTGGCAGGAACGGGTACATTCTATGTTGGATATGCATGGATATAACGATCCGATCGGTCGTTTTGAGAATTTAAGCTTCGTTCGGTGGTGTAAGGTCTTGAACAGCTTCACATTGTGTATATCTACATGCGTGCATAGTTGAATTTAGTTACCGGATGATCCGGAGTCGAATTGGAAGAAGGATTTCAGTTTTGGAAGCTTAAGCGGTGAGATTTGACCGGAGGTTTGACTTTGGTGTAAACGGACTCAGAATGAATTTTGGGTAATGTCAACAGCTTTGTATGATGATTTTGGACTTAGGCGCGCGTCCGGAAATGGTTTTGGAGGTCTGTAGAGTAATTTGAGGTAATTCAGCAAAAGTTGGAAAATTGGAAGTTTGGAAAATGGAGAAGTTTGACCACATTTGAGTTTTTGGGATATCGGGGTCGGAATGAGATTCCGAGAGTTGGAGTAGCTCTGGGAAGTCAATTGGGACTTGTCTGCAAAATTTTATGTCATTCCGGGTTAAATTGATAGGTTTCGGCACGAGTTTAGATATTTGAAGATGTGAAAGTTCATAAGTTCGATTTAGAGTTTGATTCATCGTTTTGGCGTTGTTTTATGTGATTTGAGATCTCGAGCGAGTCCGTGTTAGTTTATATGACTTGTTTGTGTGTTTAGACGGAGTCCCGGGGGCCTCAGGTGTGTTTCGGATGGGCTTCGGGTTAATTCCCTTCTATTTTTCACTTCTGATTCTGTCTTCTGGTTTTTCTTCTATGCGATCGCAAAGGCATAGACGCAATTGCATAGTGTTGCTTTGACCCTCCCAGTTCTTCCTTCATCGCGTTCGCATAGATAGGTTCGTGATCGCGAACATATAATTGCTTCTTCAACGCGTTCGCATCTCCTCTCTCTCGTGTTCGTGTAGTAGAATTAGGGGTTGGGGATGTAGGTTAATCCTTCTTCGTGTTCGCCAGTTCTTCCATGCGTTCGTGTAGGCCTTTTCCCTTCCTCTTCTGCGATCGCATCCCCTACATCGCGATCGCGAAGTGTGACTTTGGGCAGCAGGTAATTCCTTCACTACGCGATCGCATAAGACCTTCCGCGATCGCGTAGCACAGTTTGGTCAGTAGCCATTTTCCTTCTACGCGATCGCATCTCTTCTCCCGCGATCGCGATGCATAAAAATCTGGGAAGACATATTATATTCTAAAATCGAGGGTTTCACCATTTTTATCACATTTTGACTTCAAGAGCTCGGTTCTTGGCGATTGTTGATGGGTCTTTCACGGAATTCGATTGGGTAAGTGTTCTTCAACCAGAAGTAAATATAGTCCATGATTTTATCTTTATTTTCATCAATCAATTTGTGTTTTGAGTTGAGGAAAGTGTTGGTTTTGAAAGAAAATTTCTAAAATGAAAAATCGTGATTTGAGGGACCAAATGGTATCGGAATTTGATAAAATTTATATGGTTGAACTCGTATTGGAATGGGTATTAGTTTTTTGTAAAATTTGATGGGTTACGAGGTACGGGCCGGGGGTCGACTTTTGGGTCGATTTTTATATTTTTGTATAGATCAAAACTTAATTATTCGGAATAGTTCCTTATACAATTTATGTGTGTTTTGAAGTTGTTCTAGTTGGATTTGAGCCGTCCGGAGATCTTTTCACCCGAGAAGTCCATTTTTGAGTATCGGGTTGTCGTCTTCGAGGTAAGTATCTTGCCTAACCTTGTGTGGGGGAACTAGCCCTAGGATTTGAGTCTTCTATGTTGATTGTCGCCCATGTACGCGAGGTGACGAGTGCGTACTCGGACTTATTTGTATGAATTTGGCCTTTTAGGGTTCTTAGGTCCTTATATTCCCTTTGTATGAATTTGTAATTGTTATGACTAAGTTTCTGATTGCTAGTTTCCTCTCTTCCTACTTAAATTAGATTTACTTTCTTTTAGATTCCCTTTGGGGTTGGTTTGATCTTGATTGACTTAATTGAAAAATTTACCTCTCCTACCATCATGCTATATTTTCTTCATAAACTACCTATTTAGCTAAAATTAGTAATATCTCGCCTTATAGTGTTTTAGTAGGAATTGAAATTAGGATTATCTGTAGTTTTTTACCTTATTTAGATTGTAGAAAAATCTCTCATAATCGTTCAACCTTAAAAAGAAATCTAGATGATCTACACCTTAGTCGACTAGCTTGTATTTGGAAATCTCTTGACTTGTGATGACATCCTATTGTGGACTTGAATACTGTGAATTCATTGTTACGACGTGTTCTCCATGGTTAAGCTGTGTTCTTTACGCTTATTATTTCCTTTCAGTGGTTATTCCTTGTGAATGCGTTCTACTGTTCTTGTGATTTAAGTTCTTGTATTGATTTGCTCGTTGTACATAGCATTTCTATCTTTTGTTGCCTTGTGATTGTTGTGGCAATGTACGATATTTCTGTCGTGTTGTGGTTGTTATCTCTGTGATTGCATTGCATATTTAAATTGGGGACTACGGACGTATTCCGGGAGATCCCCTCATGTACCACATATTTACTTTGGGGGACTACAAACGTATTCTGGAGATCCCCACATCACTGCATATTTACTTTTGGGGACTACAGACGTATTCTGGGAGATCCCCCCTGTATTGCATGACAAATTCTGAGCTACAGACGGAGTTACGGTAGATTTATCTTGAAGAGGTTATGATCTAAAGATATTTATTGAAAAGTATAACTGAAAAGCAATGGCCTTGAAGAAAACTATGTCTGAAAGACTTTTATTTCAATGGTATATTTGAAAGGCATTTATCTTGAAGAAAAGTAAACTATGTCCGAAAGACTATTATTTCAAAGGTATATTTGAAAAGCATTTATCTTGCAGAAATCTACGTTTGAAAGGCATTTATTGGAAAAGTATACTTGAAACGCATTTATTTCGAAGGAACTATGTTTGAAGATTTCTCTTTATGAAAATGTATATATATTCGGAGAAAGTATATTTCAAAGAAATTTTCTATTTGAAATGATTATATTCAAAAAAATTCAATATAAACTTACGGGTGAAGGTTTACACTCGAAGAATTTTTCAAAAAACAATTGGGGTTGTTGGCTAAGGCCTGACGTGGAAACTGTTGCAGTGCTGAATTATTACTTGTTCTTACCGTAATGTGGTTTCCGTCTTTCGGGGTGTTCTCGTCCATTATTTTGTGTATTATTGTGATGTCCTGTTGTTATTTGTTGTTTTTCCTTCCGCTTTATTTGTTATGTTGCTAGTTAGGTTGTGTAGTCATTAGATAGATGTTATATTCTGTCATCTCTATACTTATGTCTGTTGATTTATTAGACCAGTGGGTGTCCTGACTAGTCCTCGTCACTACTTCACCGAGGTTAGTCTTGATACTTATTGGGCACCGCTGTGGTGTGCTCATTCTACACTTCTGCACATTTTTGTGCAGCTCCAAGTATTGATCGTTAGAAGTTGTGCGGATCATTGCAGAGGAGACTCAAGGTAAACCTGTCGCCGCGTTTGCAGGCTTTGGAGTCACCTTCTTACCTTGTTTCAACTGTTTTTACTCATTTCCAAATGGTTCTTTAGAAGTGTAGTTACTCTGCAGAGCTTATGGCTTGTACTACTAATTTTGTGAAATTGTAAAAATTCTATAAAGATTTCTATATCGAGACTGTTAGATTTCCTTTATCATTGTTGTTATTCGGAAATTGTTAGGCTTACCTAGTCCTTAAGACTAGGTGCCGTCACGATACCCAACAGAAGGAAATTGGGTCGTGACAATGGAGTTGCTTTTGCACTTACCGATCCTAAGCCAATTGAAGCAACTTCCATTCAGATGGATAAATGGGTTCATGCTAATAAGGTATGTAGACATACCATAATTTCTACTATTTCTAACGAATTGTTCGATTTCTATGTTTCCTACAAAGAGGCAAAAGAAATTTGGGAGTCAATGATAACAAAGTACACTGCTGAAGATTCTACTAAACAAAAGTTTGTAATTGGAAACTACTACAAGTGGGAGATGACGGAGGACAAGGACATAACTGCACAAATCAACGAATATCACAAGTTGATTGAAGATATTTCTTTTCCCGAACAGTTTGTTGCTGGTATGCTTATAGAAAAACTTCCCAAATCTTGGAGTGACTACAAACAACAATTGAAACACAAACACAAGCAACAGTCGTTGAAGGACTTGGTCAAGCATATTATAATTGAAAATACCAATCACAAGCAA
The DNA here is from genome assembly GCA_005239495.1 of Nicotiana undulata. Taxonomy (NCBI): domain Eukaryota; kingdom Viridiplantae; phylum Streptophyta; class Magnoliopsida; order Solanales; family Solanaceae; genus Nicotiana; species Nicotiana undulata. The sequence continues at coordinate 10,477 of ML286656.1, forward strand.
GTTGTTTCTGACAAAGGAAAGGAGATTGCTACAAGAGCCAACTTGGTGGAGAACAATAAGCGGCACAAGATATCAAATAACAGGTATGATAAAAGAAATGGTTATAAGCCCAAAACAAACCTTCAAGAAAAAAGGCAATTGTTTTGTGTGTAGCAAACCTGGACATCATGCTGCTCAATACCGGAAGAGGGTTGGGAATGACAATCCCGCTAAGGCTAAAGTAAATTTAACTGAAGCCAAAGCGGATGACATAATTGCTGCAGTTGTTTCCCAAGTGAACCTTGTGGCTAATGTGAAATATTGAGTGTTAGATTCGGGTGCCACTAGGCACATATGTGCTAACAAAAAAGACTTTGTGTCTTACACCCAAGTTGAGGAAGGAGAAGAGTTTGTATATCTTGGTGACTCAAGGACTACCCCAATTCTTGGAAAAGGCAAAGTTCTTCTCAAACTCACATCTGGCAAAACTTTGGCATTGAATGACGTGTTGCATGTTCCTAGTATCCGGGCCAATTTGGTCTCTGTGGGATTATTAGGAAAAGTGGGGGTGAAGGTTTCTTTTGAATCTGATAAAGTCGTGTTGACTAAGAATAATAATTTTGTTGGCAAGGATTATTATAATCATGGCTTGTTTGTACTCATTGTTATCAATGAAAATACTAGTACTTATGCTTACTTGATTGATTCTTTTAATTTATGACATGCTAGATTATGACATGTTAGTTTATCTTATATTAAGAAAACGCATTCTGAAGGTCTTATTTCAAATATTAATTTTCGAATATTGATAAGTGTGAAGTTTGTGCAGAAGCTAAACAAACTAAGAAATCATGTGTTTCAGTATTTAGAGAATCTAAATTATTAAGTTTAATTCATACTGATTTAGGAGACTTGAAACAAACTATGACTAGAGGAGGTAAAAAATATCATGTGACTTTTATAGACAATTTTTCTAGATATACAAAAGTTTATTTGTTGAGAAATAAAGATGAAGCTTTTGATAAGTTTTTAATTTATAAATCTGAAGTAGAAAATCAATTGGGTAAGAAAATCAAAATGGTTAGATCCGATAGAGGTGGTGAATTTATTTTGTTGAATGATTATTGTGAGAAAGAAGGCATAATTCACGAGATAACTCCATCATATTCTCCACAATCAAATGGTGTAGCGGAAAGGAAAAATAGGACCTTAAAGGAAATAATGAATAACATGCTTGTTAGTTCTGGTGCCCTGGATAATCTTTGGGGTGAAGCCATTTTATCTGCTTGTCATTTACAAAATAGAATTCCTTATAAGAAAACTGGTAAAACTCCTTATGAGTTGTGGAAATGATATCCACCTAATTTGAAATATTTGAAAGTGTGGGGGTGCCTTGCTAAAGTCATGTTGTCTGATCCTAAGAAAAAAAATAGGATCTAAAATATTTGATTGTATGTTTATTGGGTATGCTGAAAACAGTGCAACATACAGATTTTTAGTACTCAAAAGTGATGTACTTGAAAACAATACTATTGTTGAAACAAAAAAAATGCTGAATTTTTTTAAAATATTTTTCCTTTAAAATTTGAGAAAATTTCTGATGCTCCTATTATTCCAAGTGATAATATTTCACATGTTCCAATTATTCAAAATAATTTTGTTAGCAAGGATTTAAGAAGAAGCAAAAGACCAAGGAAGGAAAAATATTTTGGTAATGATTTTTATACTTATCTTGTGGATAATGATCCTTTAACAATTATGAAGCTATTTCTTTGTCTGATGCCTCATTTTGGAAAGAAGCTATTGATGTAGAATAAAATTCAATTTTACAAAATAAAACTTGAATTTTAGTTGATTTACCTCTGGGAACTAAACCTATTGGTTGTAAATGAATTTTTAAGAAGAAACTCAATCTGGATGGTTCCAATGAATACAAAACTAGACTAGTTGCAAAGGTTTTACCCAAAAGAAATATATTGATTATTTTGATACTTAGCTCCTGGAACTAGAATTTCCTCAATTCGTGTTTTACTTGCCTTGGCTTCTATTTATAAACTTTTTATTCACCAAATGGATGTTAAAACTGCATTTTAAATGGTGATTTGGAAGAGAAAATTTACATGGAGCAACCTGAGGATTGTATAGTGTCTGGCCAAGAAAATAAAGTATGTAAATTGCTAAAATCTTTGTAGGGTCTAAAGCAAACGCCTAAACAATGGCATGAAATTTTTTGATCAAGTATTGATTAATGATGATTTTTCATCAATTGAAGTAGATAAACGTGTTTATACAAAATGTGTAGATAGTACATGTGTTATTATTTGTCTTTATGTGGATGACATGCTTATTTTTAGTTCTAGCCTTGATTTGGTACATAAAACCAATTTTTTTTTGTCTTCTAATTTTGAGATGAAAGACATGGGAGAAACTAGTGTTATAAGAGACGGCAATAGTTTGATGTTGACTCAAGAACATTATGTTGAAATAATTCTTAAAATATTTGATAATTTTGATGTGGTACCTGTAAGCACTCCTTATGATGCTAGTAGCAATTGAAAAAAGAATAAGGGAGATGTTATAGGTCAAAATAAATATGCTCAAGTTATTGGTAGTCTAATGCATTTGATGAATTTTACTAGACCTGATATTGCATATGTTGTGTGTAGATTGAGTAGATATACTCAAAACCCGAGTCATGATCATTAGAATGCATTAGTAAGAGTAATGAAATATTTGAGAGGAACCATGAACTATGGTATTAAATATAGTGGATTTCCCACTGTACTAGAAGGATATAGTGATGCTAACTGGATCTCTGATTTAGATGAGACAAAATCCACTAGTGGTTATGTGTTCACCCGCGGTGGGGGTGTTGTGGCATGGAAATCAGCTAAACAAACAATAATAGCTAGATCTACCATGGAATCTGAGTTTGTGGCATTGGAATTGGCTGGCAATAAGGCCGAGTGGTTAAAGAACCTTTTGGCAAGTATTCCACTAGGAATTAAACCGACACTTTCTGTGTCGATGCATTGTGATTGCCAAGCTGCAATAGTCATTGCTAAAAATAGATCCTTTAATGGGAAGAGTACATGTCCGATTGAAACATAATGTGATAAAGTAGCTGCTGAGAGATGAAATTATTTTCATAGATTATGTGAAGTCAGAAATAAATTCTGATCCTCTAACTAAACCTTTGGGAAGAAAATTAATATATGAAACATCGAGGAGAATGGGACTTTTGTCAATTTGAGTTATATCAACTATGATGGTAACCCAACCTATGTGATTGGAGATCCCATGAAGTAGGTTCATATGGGTAATAACAAGTCATTAGTTGATCAAATGTGCACTATTAAATTATATCCCTTCCTATAGTATGTGTGTATATATAGTGCAAGACTGCAAGGAATGAGAGACTGAGTTATTAAACTCTTAATCTAGTTCATAGCCTAATTTTAGGTGGTGTATTGCGTTGTAGAATACACTTGATGGATGGACCTATATGAGTGTGGAGTGGAGCCACTCCTATGAAATTTATGGTAAAAATTTTCTAGAGCACTTAGGAAAACCAGGCGCGCGCATGGCCTATTAGCGCAAAACCGCGACAAGCAACAAAATGTGTGCGGGTATAATATGATAGATAAGACACTAAACTTACAAAAAAATTCTTGGTTCATAGAAGTTCTGAACTTCACCATTTGTTCTGTAAGTTTAATCTTATTTTATCTAGGTCTGGTTCATAGTCCAAGAGACACCGGATTCGACGCATTATACTCATTTGTGAAAACCCACAAAAAAAAATTTATATTCTTTTTGAGCTATGCGGGGGATTGTTAAAAATAATAATAACAATATTTTTTTAATATCTCAAAAAGAATATTTAAATTGATGTCTAGGTTCATTCTTTTAGTGAGTCTTTATTAGACTAATCAATAGAATATATTTTAATATCTATAACTGAAATTTATAATATATTCTTTATTTATTACTATGCATGATTAATAATCATTATTATAATATTATAACATACCTTTTATTAGTATTCAAAACCTTTAAATCTTTTATTTTGAAACTTTTGTCAGTTAGCAACAACTTTAATGACTGTGAATATTAACGTTTTAAACGTTTTGGTAGGCTATAAAAAGCCTTTATGGTTTTTGACAATTTGATGTGAGAAAGTGCTTTTCTTTGTACTATATATATATTTTTGTTTTCATCTTCTAGAGGGTGTGCAAAAAAATTAAAAACTTTTCTTTCCTTTTCTTTTGTGTTGGGTTTTCTTTTTATAAGTCATTGTTGTTTCTGCGCCTAGTTATACTAGAAGAGCTTGTTGAATCCTGGGGGATACGCCTAATTATATTCTTCTCGGTGTGAGCGAAATATTCTTAAGGACAGTGTCTTTGACACGCTTCAAGCTAAACTTTTTATTCTCCATAATCATCTACTTTTTTCAGCATTATTTAACAAATATCCCTAATAATAAAATCAGAGCCAAGAGAGAAATTACCCTTTGGATTAAACCACAACCATCACACTATAAACTCAACATTGATGGGGCTTACGACCCAACAAATCATCATGGGGAGCAGGAGGAATTTTTCGTGACTCCGCAGGGCAATGGATTTATGACTTCGCAACATACTTACCAATTACAAATGGCCTACAAGCTGAACCGTTGGCACTTTACCATGCACTGATTATTGCTATCAATCGAAGCCTTCGTCCATTAATTGTTGAAACAGATTTTAGGTATTACTCCAAATACTTCAAGTTGGCAGTCCAAGACTTACAACTTATAACATCTTACAGGTCAATGATCCAAGAACTCAACATCCAACAACTTAGCCATGCAATGAGAGAAAGCAATAGAGTAGCGGATGCACCGGCCAAATTTGAAAAAATAAACACAAGATCACCCTCACATTCAATCTTGTATTTTGAAGAACCCCTTTTTACTCTCATACAACTACATTTTGATATAATTGGCACTAGCAACCTTCCTTAAGCATCTCCTTTAATTTCGTACTTAATTATCAATGCAATTCTCCTTTTAGCAACAACAACAAAAAATTCCACAATTGAGATATTTGACAAATTACTTAATTTATCATGTCAGATAATAAATATGTTAGGAGTGTTATTTCGATACCATGTTGTAATTAATATATTAGTATTGTGTGTGATATATCGCACAAACTAAAAATATTTGGGCCTCATTTCAACGGCCGGACTTTGACACGTGGCAAAAAATAAATAAAAAAATAATCTGATTTATAATTAATAATTAAAAAATAGTTATAGTTTTAAAAGTAATCAAAATTTAGTTATTTTTTCAAGTTAAGATAAAATCTGAATAAAAAAACTCTTAGTAATTCGAAAATTTTTTAGGATATTATACTGGAGTTCGAATTTTTTAATATAAAATTCTGGCATAATGTACTGAAATTCTAATATAATATATTGAAAGTTTACACACAAGAGTATTCTTGTCAAAATTTTATTAACACGGGAAATAATTACTATTTTTTAATAATTTTATAAATGCTAACTATTTTTCTATTACACACCTAAACAAAACAAATGAAAGCAAGCTCGACATCTGCGAGATTTTCTCTACCAGGTCGCTAAAACTCCTCTGCCCCGAGCAAAAACCCTAATCTTTTTATTGCAATTAAGTTTAATGGTAAACCACAAATTTTAGTTAATCGGAACCACAATCTTGTTGTTTTCTTCCTTGTGATAATGGCTTGAAATTTGAGTTTACGTACTAAGAATCAATTTTCTAAAAATCAAAATTGATTCCTTGGGCGATTGATTGTGAATTTGATTTTTGGACATTTAGTTTCATAGGTTTCGTTTCTGTTTTCCTGGTTAGGCAGTTATACTTGGGGATTGACTCAGTCTTGGTTGTTTGAGAACACGATGAGTACAGATGAGGCATCAAAGAGAACTTCCTCCCATCTTCAATTGGTTGTAATTTGGTGAGAATTCCTGTCTGAGCTTATTTAGGATGTAAGTAAGATGTGTTTAATTACCTATGAATGATTGGTATGCTTGCTTTTGACTTGGTGTGGGTGAATAAGTGTTGCAGCAACTAGAAATTTTGGTTCTTACCCAATTTAGAATAGGAGATCTTAGTATTTTTTATTAAAGCAATGAGGCCTGTGAATCCGGAAACTCTATAAACTGTTGTTGTTCCATGATACACTGCTTTTACACCAATAAAACAAGTTGTGAATACATTTGTTTCTAATTCTAAAAATGTGATCCCTGTGTGAAGATTTGAATTTTATTGGCTTTTACTCTTGGTCTCTTGCTAGGTGTAAATGCAAATGAGAGCTCTACTTCCCACCTGACTCCTTTCTCTTCTCCGGCACTCCTCTCTTTTTGACCATTCTGGTTTTGAAGCTTCTCTTCTTCAGAGAGGAAATTGTAAATGGGGTTTGATGAAATGGAACCAATTTTTGGGAGAGTAAATGCAGAGTGGTCAGCACCTCACAAAACCCCATTGAAGCCTTTCCTCTTTCATGTTCACGGGTTGCCAAGTGATCCGTCTACTCTTCGTGTCTGTGCCACTGACTTCCATTCAAATACATGGGACTCTTTGAAATCTGCCCAGGAGCTCGAAGATATGAGGGACAGAACTGGTATAGGAGGCTCTTGGTCTGACTTTGTAGATTACCTTATAGCTTCCGTAAAGTCTGAAGATGTGAAGCTTGTTATGGATGGACAGTCAAAATTTGGAGGTGCTGCACATGCAAAATTGGTTGCTCAAAAAGCAAAGGGGATGCCAAGAATCGCTATATCACTTAGTAAACTTGTGGATACTGCAGCAACTGAGGCAACTGCAAATCTTTCTTTGGAGCTCTACAAAACATTTACAAATGTACATAATTTGCTTAAATCTGAACAAAAACGATGCTTTGAGTTGACAAATGGTTTGTCAGAAGAAAAGCAGGAAAAGGATGAAACTGGCCAGTACTCAAAAAGACAGAAATTGCAAAAGATCACTGAGAAAACAGCCCCAGATTCTGCAACCACCAGTAGCTCACTGGAGTCTCCAGATAAGCAAGCAGCACAACTTCCCTCTACAAAGGTGACTAACCGTGTGGTACCAGCACATCGCAGGGCCAGAGTCCGAGGTGTTCTTTTGCATGATACTGAAGATGAGACACAAGATTAGGAACCACTGTCATTTATCTGTGATTGATGTGATTCAATTTACGCATTTGCTCTTTTTATGTAAAATATACAGCTGTATGATCGAAAATATGGCAGATCTAGGGAAGACAAGGTGTATTATGTTAAAGTCGAGATTTCTTTTAGATGGGAGATGTTAGGCTCAAAGAGAAACATTTAAGTCAATGTGCAAAGCAGTCTTTGTTTGTTGCCTGGTGAAACAGTTCTATATTTCCAGGTTAGGCAATGTATTGATCTTAGGTTACTCCTTGTATGGAGCTTTTAACTTCTGATGAAGCGGATTTCAGTATGTGGATGTTAGAGTGGGCGTTAAGAGTCCCAGATTCGCCGAGGAATGAATTGTTAGTCTTGGACAATCCTCTCGTCTTGAGCTAGCTTTTGGGATTGAGTTAGACCCAAGTTTCGTATCTTCACATGGTATCAAAGCCAGACCCATCCTTATTCTCTCAATTCAGTAGTAAAACAAATTCTGGTTCAGGTATCTAATATATGAACTGCAAGTTCTCCTACTGGATTCTACAATAACTCCGTCAAGGTATTATTTCCTTTGTATACCATTGTAAATTTTCAGTTAAAACGACCTTGTCTTTAGGAATGGGAAAGCTATTCAGAAAAAATTGAAAGAAGTGATGAAACTAGTGATAAAAGAGAATGTACTGAACATGTGGGAGCAATCGTTAAGTAACTAGTGTTAGAATGTCCCGAATTGGTTGAGGAAAGGTGTTGTCCTATATAATCATGGGTCATTGTAACCTCAAGAGCTAATTCTGGAGTGGAGTTAGACCAAAAGTTTATTTTCTTAACAAATAGACTCTTGCATCTTATTTTTGTCAGATTATATAACTGAATGAACCTCTATTATGTTAGATTTTTACAGTTGGAGCTAACACCTAACTTCTGCAAATGTGTTTAGATCAAAAGTTGAATGTCTTGCAGCTAAGACTGCGAAATAGTGATTAATAAGGGTTGAGAACCATGGGGTATCACGTTGAAATCCCAGGCAAAAATAGTAGGTGATTTCGGCTCATTTGTCCATGAGAGAGTTACCTTGTACCTGTGTTGGCGGGAGATAGCAGGTATCCCTTAAATTTAATCGAGGTGTACGCAAGCTGGCCTGGAGTTTCCTGATATTCGGTGCCTAATATTAGCTGGTTTTTGCCATGGAAGTCTGTCTTACTAGTGTTACCTAGAACTTCAGTAGTAATGTTAGAAAAAGAAAACATGTATTTGAACTTTTTGGTAGGTTCAAACTTTCAAGCAAAAGCTAGATAATCAGGTGAGAAATTGACATTTCACAGCCCCTCTCTCCCATGTATGAGAAGAGATGTGTAATCTACTTCAACCCAATATCACTCTTGGTTGGAGATAATTTATCCACATTTCCGAGTCCTGAATTCAAGCACAAAGTTTATATTATTTATTAACTTTCTTTTTAATGGTGGTGCTCGGACTAGTTTACGAGCACCTTGACTATTCCACTGGGTACTTGTCATCATCCACTTTCCAAGAGTAGTTTTCCTATTTCTTTTGGTTAAGTTTTCTTGTTATCCTGATGTTGTTAGTACTATTTTGTGTTACTGATTCCGGTTTATCGTTTATACACTATTATTTTGATCTTAACAAATAATGTTTTTCTTGAGCCGAGGATCTTCCGGACAGTCTCTTTACCTTCACAAGGTAGGAGTAAGGATATGTATACATTACTCTCTCTAGACTCCACTTGTGAAATTATATTGGGTTTGTTGTTCTTCTGCAAAGTATTATGAATATAATAGAGTTCGAAATATTTTTGAAAATAGATTTTTGTTTTTTAGTTTTCTAGAAAACTTATGGGACATTTTTGAAAAACTTGTTTGGTCATCAAACCAAACAAATTTGAACTTTTGGAGAGAAACTTTCAAATCTACACGGCAAATATATATTGGTAAAGTTAGGCTTCAAACCTAATTTAGTTCCCAGGTTACAATTCAATTCAAATCAATCTTAATCCAATTACTAAGTCAACTCAATTTCAGTCCCCATTATTGTTGAGTTTAATTTAATTCAGAAAACTTATTTTGGATTGATTCAATCCACATACTCACTTCAACTCAATCAAAATTTTAATTGTCCAATTTTTCGATAGATATGTGATAGTGACCTTTTCTTTTTTCTTTTTTCTTTAAAAAAAGAAGAAGGAAATTTGATGACTAGCAGGCAAATGATAGGGACCTTGATTATTGTTTGTAATGTAAAAGAAAACGAGTTAGTGACAAAAGATAATGATCCAAACAAATCATTTTAACTAAAGTAGACTATTACATTTCCCACTCAATTTATTGTTAGTTTAGTGTGAAAAATCAGAAAAACGGAACTTAGAACATAAATTTTAAAATAAATTTTTATGTATTGTTATTTAATCCCCTCTATTGCTTAAGAAATTTGGATTTATTTAGAACGAAATATTATTTTATAAAACTTTGACAAACTCAAATAGCAGAGCAAGTCAGACTCTATTTGATTACAAAACTTTAGAAATTTATGTTTTAAAATATCTGAAACAATAATGCCTTTGTATTTAAAGGCAATGAAAGGTGAGATGGTAATGTGCATCGTTCATTTCTCATTCACACCATTTAAAAGGCCTAGCATTTAAAAGTTATGTGATTAGGAATCGAGTGATTTTTTTTATATACAGTATATAAAAAGAAAAGGAGACATTTTTTTGTCTTTGAAGAGAGTAACAAAAAACGAAATTTGAGTTAGATTTGAACCTATAATCATTAAACTTCAATGTGACTCTGCCAACCTAATTGTTGAATACTATAAAATGGTAAAAAAAAAACTTATTTGGCTCTCAAATAATAATAAGTTCATTATTTTTAATTGGTATTCTGGAACAAAATTAGTATATGTGACTAAAAATTACTCCCGTCCACAATAAGTAATTTTTCGGTTTTTTTTTTGTGGCCTAAAATAAATGATTTTTTTCAGATTTCAAAAATGAATTAATTATTTTTTTCGTACATTGCCCTTGGAGTATGTAAGTAAAAATATCATTGCTAATTAATGTCAAAATATGAATTTCTTAATCATCACTTATTTTGGACCGGAAGGAAGGAGTAATGAACTAAAATACGGACTTAGCGTTTACATGAAAGATGATTAGCCAGAAAAAAAGTGGCAGTTGGATTTTTCATTGCGTTTATCTTTCAATTTACAATAAAGGTCAAATGCCCTCTTAGTGTTTGGACTCTGTTTTAGTTTAGTTTTAAAAAGGTAATTTTAGAGAAAATAGTTAGGAACAAATCAATAAATGTTATAAGTCTAATTAGAATATTTTACATCCATGATTTTTGAAAATATAGTTTCTACTTTTAAAGCGTCAATTAGCGATTTTGCCATGTACCTTATTAAAATCATTTTTAAAGTATCAAAATTATTTTAATCTTAATGTCGTTGTCTCTACTCTCTAATTTGTAAAGTGTTCTCTTACGTTAAAATCAAATAAGTAAATAAAAATCGAATTTAAAAAGCAAGAAAACTTGTTATCGTTGACTTTTAGGTAAAAAAACCAATATTATTGACAAGTAGGTCAGGCACACATGCGACCGAGCACAGGTGATTACTACTTAGGTACCTTAAACGTACAAATAATACGAAACGCATTAATTTATTGCACCGTCATGTCTGTACGGCATATACGGACAATTAAACAACCGCTTCTGCCCGTAGCAAGTTACTTTAATTTTATTTGGCCTACGCGCTTCCACGCTTTGCACACTCTCCCCCGATATTTTCTCACCCGTATATGACTAATTTGAACTCGCATTGTATAACATTTATTAAAGAGAAATGCGTTTTTTTACTACACCCTCCAATTTATGACAGGTGATCAATTTGCCACCACACCCACTAAAGAAAAATATAGAATTTTTGACAAAAATAATTAGTGTGACTAAACTAACTTTAATTAAGTATTATAGTATAATTAATGTGAGGAGTAAAAGACTTTTTAGGTAAAATAGCACAGGCTAGCCAGTTTTCGGACTAATAATTGAAAAATAGTCAGCGTTTGTAAAACAATTGAAAAATAATCACTATTTTACCGTAACACGAACCAATCCAACATATTGATACATCTATGTATGAACTTCCAGCATATTATGCTAGAACTCCAACACGCGAAAAGTTCCAACATAATATACTAGAAATTGGAGCACATATGTATGAACTTCCAACATATTATGTTGGAACGGTATATTATATTAGAATTTCAGCATAATATACTGGAACTCCAGTATATTATGCTGGAATATTTTTCGGATTTTAAACAGTGTTTTCGTCCAGATTTATTTTTACATGAAAAATGGCTAATTTTGAAACTGTGGCTATTTATCAATCACCACTTGTAAATCTGTCTATTTTCGAATTTCTCCTACTTTTTAGGGATGCATACATAAAGGTAATTTTGGAAAAATAAATTGTATTTTTTATTGATGGTGTAGATAGACACCTATTTTGGACCAAAATGAAAAGGTAAATTGGTCACTTATTGTGAACCAGAGAGAGTACTTCTTAAATTTTCGAGAACTACTTTTATAAATATAAAATGCAATGATTATCTAATTTTAAATAATTTAAATTTTATATTAATTATATATAAAATTAACGACAGATTTTATTAATTACTCCATCCAATAGTCTATTTGGCCAATCATTCTTTTGATCAAAAGTGCATTTTTTCTCCCAAAGTTAGTGTTTGACTAAGCTTTTAGAAGGAAAAAAAATACTTTTGAGTAGAAGCAGAAAAGAATAACTTTTCTTCGAGAATACTTTTTTGAAAAGCGCTTTAAAAAAAATATCCTTTGAAAAACTTTTTTTAAACTTGACCAAATACTAATTATTACTTAAAAATACTTTTCACATTAATTAGTCAAACACAACATGCTTTTAAAAAAAAATTAGAGTCAATATTGATAAAATTTAAAGGCTAATTTTCAAGATATAATTGTTAGGTACACATGGACTAAAAGCTAGAATCAATGTTGATGTGATGTGGAGTACTTAATGCTCCACTACCTAAACTAGGAAGGTAATTGCTATATTTATAATGGATGAGTATTTACACGCCAAAGAGAAAAAAAGTTATATATATTATGAGTATTGCATACAAATATCTAAAATAAAATTAATAAAAGTTTTACAAGGTAAAACAATAAGTTAATTATTCGATCATGGATTTATTAAGAGCAAAAAGCGTCACGTGTGTTGTTGTACAACCAATAAATGGTGCTAAAAATAAATAAAAAGGTGGAGAATAGAATGAGGAATTTGACTTTTCCACCTTGTCACATATATGTCGTCAATCTTTCGACTCACAGCTTGTTTGGATGGTTCTTTTACGTCGTTTCATAATATATCATATCGTATTATTTTGTACTGTATTGTTTGATGAATACAATATTTAGATAGATTGTATTATTTGCCGTTATTTCATGATATCATGCACCAGCAATATGAAGAATAAATTTTGCAATATTATAAAGAAAATTATGATACGAAATTTAATATATAAAAAGGTAGAGTAAATGATAAAATAAAATTATTTAATAATAGTGAAGGGCGAGATGAGATAAAAAGACAAGATAACGACGCAACCACACCAAATCAGTCGTTACATAAAGTGGCATATTTCGTCGTTACGTAGCGACAGATTTAACGATACAATAAAATTTAAGTAACAACCAAAACAAAAATCATATTTGAAGTAATAATACGATATAATATAATGAGTAACGACCATCCAAACAAGTAGTCAAGGGAAGTGGGAGTAGAAATCTAGGTAGAGTTATATAAGAAATTTTAATTATCTTTTTAGTTTAATTTAGAATTTCAAGTGATTTAATTTTAGTGATAGAATCTCCCAATCAATGTTGTCATCCTGATCTAAGTATTATTCAATTTCATGGTCTACTTGAATTAAAAAATTTACTGAATGTGATTTTGCTAATTAATAGTGTTATGGTAATGCCAATTCTAATTAATAAATCACTTGGATGACTTAGATTATTCAATATTATAAAAATTTACCTCTATGGAAGAGGAAAAAGTAAAAAGTAACTGAATAAAAAACTTAGTTGTACAATCGTACTTAATATGTAAGTACATGTTAAGTATGATTGTACAATCACCTAGCTCATTAAAGGCATCCCTATTGCTAGCTAGATACATCACCCCTACTCACCACAACCAAACATCCAACATATGGAAAGTTATTCAATTAGGCTGGAAGCTTTGCCAAAAAGGAGTGGTCTGGCATATCGCTACAGGCCAACATATTAACTTCTGAAATGAACCTTGGATAGAGCCAAATATCACACTTAAAAAAGTCATCGAAGGACCCCTTCCAACTCACTAATAAAATTGCAAGGTCAATCAACACATCACAAAAAATATGATCAACACTACAAATGTGTCTTTTGCCTATCTACCCCAAACTTTTTTTAATACGTCAAATTTATATCCCAAATACTTTCTAATTACCATTCCTTTGATCAAATAATTTGGAGTCTTACAACTTCTGATTATTTCTCAGTAAAATCACTATACAATGTATTAACTGACACTGATACACCCTATCACTACTGTTGGCTTTGGAAACTAAGCCTACCTCCAAAAATTATATTTTTCCTGTGGTTAATCTCCCACCAAAGGCTACCCATCACCACCTCTTCTATATTGATGTTTTACACTTCAATACCACATAAGAGGGGGGTGATTTATGTGGTGTCTAATTTTTCGAGTGCTGTCTTAGTAGAAGAACCTGGTTCTTCTTGGTGTTCCAACTTCTACTGTTGCGGAATAATAAATGCAGTAAAGTAAAAACACAGAGATTTTTACGTGGAAAACACCTGGCTCAAAAGGTGAAAAAATCACGACCTACTCCTCAGTAGGATTTTCACAAACTCTTCACTACAACTCTGAGCCAAACAAAATTTACAAAATAAACTCTTTTGTAAACCTAGGACTAACTCTAAACCCTTTGTAGCAACCTAGCCTCTAGCTTGCGACAAGCTTTCAAGTTAACTCTAACTTGAACAGTGTGTACCTATTACAATTGCTTCTAAGAAAGCTGAAAAGATACAATATTAAATCACCTACTACAACCAACTAGACTCAATAAACAAACAGATGAAACTGGTTCTTCTAGCTGGTCAGTAGCCTTTGTGTCGCACAAGGATTCTGCTTGCAAAATATCTCTGGGAATTTTGCTTTCAATTCTTGTTTCACTTCTGCCTTTGTGCGATCATTCTTCAGTAGGAATACTTCAACATTATATCGCGCCAGAAGTTGAGATGTTCTTGTTTAATTATGATGCAACTCTTCCTTGGTGGAAGAGTTTGTATTAAACTCAACTTCCTTCCTTTGTTACTATCCTTGCTGAATTCGAACTCTAACCTCTTATCAATTTGCAACCTTTTCGCTTTAGGAGACAACCTCTTAGTTCACAGATAATTCGCATAACATGTTATCTCCTACGCATGGACTCTTCGCGTGCCAGTGAATTTGTTTCACTATGATAGCCTGATGGACCTGGTTCAACTTGGTAGACATTTGTCAATCTTCAAAATCATGCAGTGACTTGGGTCAACAAATTCCCCCTTTTTGATGATGACAAACCCAGTGCTTACCCCTGTACAATCTTCAAACACTTTGTATGGTTTTAAGCATTTATCATAAAGAAACCAGGTTCATTAGGTTATAAATATCACTTTGAAATTTTTTAGAACACCTATCTTCCCTCTTTTGGCATCATCGAAAAGATACAAAATGATAAACTTACCAGAGTCATTAATAATTACTCATGGCCAATCGAGGCAACTGCAGGTGCAAAACATGATTAATCATCACAAGAAACCAATAAGTGTAAGCTAAATAAGAAATTGAGACAAGTCAATAACCAAACAACACAATTCATTGATATGATTGTAAAGCAAACACCATACATTCAAAAACAAAAAAATAACCATAACCATGAGCAAAACAGAGTAAAGAGAGAAACATAACAAATCTCGAACTGGGTCATAGATGGGTTTTTGGTGGCTCCGGACATCCTAAGGTTGGGTAGGTGCAGATGAGGTTGGGTTCTTGGATTGAAGGAGAGACAACATTTGGTGAATAACACCTTCATTCTTCTCCTTCTCCTTTGCTAGTTCAACTCTGAGAGCATCCCGCTCAGCTTCCACCTCATGAAGGCGAGATTTCAATCTAAGGATCTCCTCATCTTTCATCTCTCTTTCCTGCACCAATGACCTTACTTTGTTGTTGACTGGTTGTTTCCTAGATGAACCAGGTTCATCTTCTGGAACATATACAATATAATCACAAGTCAGCAAAGTGTTCTTCCCAAAGTAATCCTTAGTATTAGCCATCTCAGCTTTCTTCACAGGAACCTCAAAATGAGCAAGTACAGTTGTCAAAATAAAGCCATAAGGAATAGCATGTACTTTGGTTCCATTTACAACTCTGTCCAAGAGTTGAATGATGAAAGATGGCCAATTGATCTGCTTTCCCCTATACAAACACTCCATCAAGGTGAGGTCCATGTAATTGGCAATTTGCCTTCTTTCTTGTCTGGGCAACAGGAACTTGATGACAAATTCAAAGAATAGCTTATGTTGGGGTCTCATTTCACTCTTGAACACCGTCCTGGGCTCAGCTTCCTCCTCATTCTCACAAAAGAATCGGGTGATGTTGAGAGCTGAGGCCATTCCATCAAGACTAGGTCATCTTTGCCTAGTGTAATCATCGTTGCCTTCAGCAGGTATGTTCAGAATCTCTCCCAGTTCCTTTGCATCAAAAGTCATACGAATTCCCTTGACTGTGGAAGTAACCCTGCCATCCTTCACGACTGCATTACCCATGAACTCCACCAGTTCGTTCCTTGCCACCCTTCCTTCCATGCGAAGGACCATGTCCTTCCACCCCTGCACATCCAGTGTGTCCAGTAGGTATCGCATCCCAAGTTCCTCGAGATCTTTCAACAACTTTCCCTTCAGAATTGTCCTCTTTCTGAACATTGTTATTCTATTAGCCTCCTCATCAACTTCCTTCTCATCCTCTCCACTCCATTTTTTATCTTCATCTATCACTTGTACTTTCTTGACCCTAGACCTAGACCTCTTAGCAGTGCTTGAGGTTGTGGCAGACACAACAACTGACTTATTTGAAGAAGCCTTAGCCTTTTTGGGTTTGGGTGTCTCAACCACAACAGAAGCAGGCTGCTCCTCATGTTGGACCAGGTCCAACGATTCATCATCCACATCAACAGCCTCAACAGGCTCTCCTACTTTGGCTTTTCCCTTTGCAGCTTTCTTTTTCCTGCTCTCTCTAAGAGCCTTTTCTAATTCTTCTTCTTGTCGTTGTACAACACTCCTAGTAGCACGTGCCTTTGGGGCAGGAGCATCAGCAGACACTTGAGCTTTTCATTTCTTGGAAGAAAAAGGTGTTTTAGCTTTTCTGGGCTTGAGAGATCTTCTCTTTTTGGGATTGTATGAGTCTCCCAACCTCTGCAGCATCTCAGCTAGCGTTTCCTCTATAGATGAAACAGGTTCATCTATACTCTGTCTCAAGCTCTCCAACCCCGCTGCTGCTTCCTCAGTAATATTTCCCCCTAAATCTGTGACATTTTCTCCAACATGCTCAAGAACGGGACCACAAATAGCCAAGGGGGTGCCGTCCTCCCCAGATCCCCTTACAAAACCTTTGTCTCCCTCACTCTCAAGAATCTTTTCTTTTCCTAATTTTCTATGCCTATCCGGCACTTCAACATCAACAACGGACCCAACCAACACAAACCTATTCTCAGTAGTAGCAAGTTCAGAACCAACCTCAAGATTTCCTTGCTCAGAACTGGATGAACCAGGTGTTTCATCCTCATTGGCTGATTTGAAAGATTCACTTGATTATTTAGACTCATTCTCCTGTTCAGCCTGTAGAATTTCCTCCAAGAATCTTGCACGAGAGCTAGAGGCAACAGATTTTCTGGCAAAAACTTTCACACGACGAGCCCTGGGGGCTGAGGTAGGGTTAGGTGTGGGTTCAAGAACTGGAGGGTTTTCAGAAGTTAATGATATTTCTGGAGATTGAGAGCTATACACGGATGGAGAATTAGAATCAGACTCATAAATTCCTCCATCGTAATCACGAATTGGTGATGAAGAAGATGTAGAAACGGAGGTGGTGACGACATTGTTATGAATGTTTTAGAAAAGGCGAAAGGTTGATCAGCTTTGGTTTAAGAGAAGTGAACTTGGTTCGACGGTTTAGTTATGAAGAGGGGAGTAATGATGACCCTTTTTATAAGTTGTGGCTGAGAATATTTCAACGGTCAGAGTATTTACTCAAGTGGTAGTCTAATCGATTCAGGACTGACATTGATTAGACAATTATAAACCCCCTAAAAACTAGGCTAATTAAGTAGAAATGGGACTTCTTGAAACTGGTTCAATTTGGATAAGTACTAGGAATTTGAATTGAACCAAATGTAGTTATAGTCATGCTCATGTATGACTGTAATTAATTTAATAAGTGTATGGAGATGAGTACGTACCTTGTCAGTCAGATGAACCAGGTTCATCTTGTTAAAATTGCCTCAATTTACAAAGATAGAGAAACATCATTAGCACCAAGGGAATCATATTAATACATGGCAAGAGAATTTGACAATAAAGACATGATATTGAGCAATGATTAGTCTGCTTAAGTACCTAAGTTAAAATATCTAGCCAATTTTTTTTTTCATTTTTGTTTTTCCAATTAGGTGATCTTAATCATCCCTAATTCAAGCCTGTTTATCTCAAAATTCTCCCTACTCAGTGCTTTAGCAAAGATATCTACAATTTGCTTGTCAGTAGCACAAAATTCAATTGAGATCATTCCCTTTTCATAGTTATCCCAAAGGAAGTGGTGTCTAACATCTATGTGCTTAGTTCTCTTATGATGAACCGGGTTCTTGGTCATACTAATTGCACTAGTGTTATCACAGAAAATAGGAATGCATCCCACATCTATACCAAAGTCCATGAGTTGTTTCTTAATCCACAACAACTGAGCACAACATGAGGCTGCTACCACATATTCAGCCTCAGCTGTAGACAGAGCTACTGAATTTTGTTTCTTGGTGGCCCAAGACACAAGGCAGGAGCCCAAAAAGTGAGCCATGCCTGAGGTACTTTTCCTGTCAATCAGGAAACCTGCATAATCCGCATCAGCATATCCTATAAGGTCGAAATTACTACCTTTAGGATACCAAAGGCACAAATCAGTGGTGCCTTTCAAATATCTTAAAATTCTCTTCACTGCAGTTAGGTGGGACTCCTTTGGATTTGCCTGAAACCTAGCACACAATCCTACACTGAACACAATATCAGGTCTACTGGCAGTGAGATATAATAGAGACCCAATCATCCTTCTGTATAGCTTCTGATCAATAGATGAACTGGGTTCATCCACATCCAATTTTGTAGCTATGGCTATGAGGGTGTCTATTTCCTTTGAGTCCTCCATTTTAAACTTCTTTAGCAGTTCTTTCACATACTTTTGTTGATGAATCATTGTTCCATTGAGGTTTTGCTTGATTTGCAAGCCTAAGAAGAAGTTTAGCTCACCCATCATACTCATCTCAAACTCGCTCCCCATAAGTGTAGCAAATTCCTTACTCAATTTTTCAGAAGTTGCCCCAAATATAATATCATCCACATATATTTGCACAACCAGGAGTTCTTTACCCTTCTCCTTTAAGAACAAGGTGCTGTCAATTTTGCCTCGTTTGTACCCATGTTCTAGCAAGAATTTTGATAGCCGCTCATACCAGGCTTTAGGTGCTTGTTTGAGACCATAGAGAGCCTTTTCAATTTTGTATACATGGTCAGGTAACTCCTTACTTTCAAAACCTGGAGGCTGTTTGACAAATACATCTTCCTTCAAATAGCCATTGAGAAAGGCACTCTTAACATCCATCTGATGGAGAGTGAATTCCTGTAACGACTCGGTCCGTTGTTACGTAAAACCTGCATTATAATTATTGTTATTGACCTGTTATAGATTGGTTATGCTGTATTTGATGTATTAGAGTTGATAGGTTTGGAATCGAATGGTTGTAGTGAGAGTTCAGTCAATTAGCCTTTAAAAATAGCCTTAAAATGGGAAAAGTCAACTAAGAGTTGACTTATTGGTAAATGACCTCGGAATGCGAATTTTATGGTTCGAATAGCTTCATTAGGCGATTTGGGAATTAGGAGTATGTTCAGCACAATTTTGTGATGTCCGGTGTAGAATTAAGCTTGAATTGGCGAAAGTTAGTTTTTGGTGATTTCCGATCGGCAGTGGAAAACAGGCTATCGGGGTCGGAATGAAATTCCGACAGTTGGAACAGGTTCTTAATGTCATTTTGGATGTGTGTGAAAACTTTCAGGTCAATCGAAGTTGATTTGGATAGTTTCGGCATCATTGGTGGATTTTAGGAATATCAAAGTTCTTAGGCTTGAATCCGATGTAAATTTGGTGTGTTGATGTTAATTTTGGTGTTTCTAGAGTGCAAATAAGTTTGAATGATGTTATGGGATATGTTGGTAAGTTTGGTTGGGGTCCCGAAGGGCTCGGGATTGATTCCGGGTGGCTAACGGGCATTTTTTGACTTAGAACAATTGTTGGTTTTTCTGGTGTCAGTGTATCAGATTTTTACTCTCTGCGATTGCGTGAAGAGAGCCGCGATCGCATAGAGCATTTTGAGAGGGGGAAGAATTTACACTCTGCGATCGCATAGGTGTGCCCGCGATCGCAAAGGTCGAGCAGGTAAGCCACTGCGGTTGCGTGAGGAAGAGTGCGATCGCGTAGGGTTGTTATAGGCGTGTGGGGTCGTTGGTCAAAAGCACTGTGAGATCGCGTGCCTGGGGCTGCGATCGCGGAGGTCGAAGTGAGTGCACTGTGCGATCGCAGGGGAAAAGCTGCGATCACGGAGAACAATTTACTGGTCAGTTAAATAAAAGCCCTTCCGCGACTTAAACCTTATTTTTCACCATTGTTGTACGGAAAAGAGCTCTTGAGGACGATTTTGAAGAGGGAAATCCTTGTTCTTCATTGAGGTAAGTGTTCTAGTCATTAAAACTCGATTATGGGTGATTATAGAACATAAAACCAGTGTAAATTCATGGAAAATCAGTAGAAAAATTATTCTGTTATAGATTGGTTATGCTGTATTTGATGTATTAGAGTTGATAGGTTTGGAATCAAATGGTTGTAATGAGAGTTCAATCAATTAGCCTTTAAAAATAGCCTTAAAATGGGAAAAGTCAACTAAGAGTTGACTTATTGGTAAACGACCTCGGAATGCGGATTTTATGGTTCGAATAGCTTCGTTAGGTAATTTGGGACTTATGAGTATGTTCAGCACAATTTTGTGATGTCCGGTGTAGAATTAAGCTTGAATTGGCGAAAGTTAGTTTTTGGTGATTTCCGGTCGGCAGTGGAAAACAGGCTATCGGGGTCGAAACAGGTTCGTAATGTCATTTTGGATGTGTGTGAAAAATTTCAGGTCAATCAGAGTATTTGGATAGTTTCGGCATCATTGGTGGATTTTAGGAATATCAAAGTTCTTAGGCTTGAATCCGATGTAAATTTGGTGTTTTGATGTTAATTTTGGTGTTTCGAGAGTGAAACTAAGTTTGAATGATGTTATGGAATATGTTGGTAAGTTTGGTTGGGGTCCCGAGGGGCTCGGGATTGATTCCGGGAGGCTAACGGGCATTTTTGGACTTAGAACAATTGTTTGTTTTTCTGGTATCAGTGCAGCAGCTTTTTACTCTCTGCGATTGCGTGAAGAGAGCCGAGATCGCATAGAGCATTTTGAGAAGGGGAAGAATTTACACTCTGCGATCGCATAGGTGTGCCCGCGATCGCAGAAGTCGAGCAGGTAAGCCAGTGCGGTCGAGTGAGGAAGAGTGCGATCGCGTAGGGTTGTTATAGGCGTGTGGGGTCGTTGGTCAAAAGCATTGTGCGATCGCGTGCTTGGGGCTGCGATCGCGGAGTTCGAAGTGAGTGCACTGTGTGATCGCATGGGAAAAGCTGCGATCGCGGGGAACAATTTACTGGTCAGTTAAATAAAAGCTCTTCCGCGACTTAAACCTTATTTTTCATCATTGTTGTACGGAAAAGAGCTCTTGGGGACGATTTTGAAGAGGGAAATCCTTGTTCTTCATTGAGGTGAGTGTTCTAGTCATTAAAACTCGATTATGGGTGATTATAGAACATAAAACTAGTGTAAATTCATGGAAAATCAGTAGAAAAATTGGGTTTTAGGGCTTGAGATTATGAGACCTTTAGGGGTCGATTTGAGGGGTCAAACGAACTCCAATTTTGATGTTCTTTATATGTACGGACTCGTGAGAGGACGAAGAACACTTTTGTATAAGAACTTCTGAGTTTCGGGACGCGGTCCCGGGGGTCGTGTTTTGACCAAATTTGGATTTTTGAGCTAAATTCGATATTTTTCAATTGGAATTTATTCCTTAAGCATATATTGATGATAAAAATCTGAACTTGGTAGATTTGGAGCCTTAGGAGGTTGATTTGAGAGGCAAGCATGTTGTGGAATAGTTCCGGGTTAGTTTTGAGGTAAGTAATGTCTTTAAATCCTGTCATGAGGGTATGAAACCCCGGACTATGCACCATTTCACGGGTTTCGAAATGAAAAGGTTGAAACTTTGGAGATACATTCATTACTTAGGCGACTATTGAGTCGCAAAACGGCTTTTAAAGCTTATTTCCAATAGTACTATATATACTTGATATGGTTTGGGCTGTAAGCCATGTTTGGGGCCTAGTGCCGATTTGTTTACCCCTTGGAGGATGTTTTACTATTATCCTCACTGATATGTTATGATTTTTACTCAGGCTTTTGTGTGAAATTGTTCTGACACTCAGAGTATTTTGATACTACTTCTTGAAAATGAAACACTGTTTTGGGTCGAGAACCCGACATATTTATGGCCTGAAGGGCCAATTGAGAGTGTCTAACTGAGTGAGGTTGCTGGCCTATATTGTGAGTGATTTATGCCATGATGTGGCTTATTATAGTGCTTGGGTTGTAGGAGCCCCTCCGGAGTCTGTAACACACCCCCAGTGAGCGTCGGTACCGATTGAGTGATGCCCGCGGGGCTTATGATGAGTGATGGTAGGATTCCTGATGGGCAGAGTGATTGTGAGGTTGCTTGATGGGCAGAGTGATTGTGAGGTTGCCTGATGGGCAGAGTGATTGTGAGGTTTCCTGATGGGCNATATACTGATATTGCACTTGTTTCAAAGGTTTTCTGGAAACTGATTTCGAACTTATTATTTGATGAATACTACATGGTGACTTGGTGTTTTACTGGTTTTGTGGAATTGTGTATCTGTACTGTGTGTTTTATATTACTCAGACTGTGATTTATTTTCATTACTAGTGAGTTGGCGTACTCATAAAGACTCCATGTGCCTCTATGCACAGATTCAGGTGACTGTCTGGAGCAGTAGTTGTCTCAGTTCGTTAGCAGCTGTTACGGGATTTCGAGGTAGCTGTTCAGCGTCCACAACTTCTCCACTTCCCTTCCTTATTATATTTTAGCACTTGATTCAGCGGAAGATATTTTTAGTTTTAGTAGAGTTAGATTTATCTATTCTTAGATGCTCATGACTATTGACTCCAGTTCAGGGAGGTTGTTTAGAGTTGTTAGATTATTATTGGGGCGCTAGACTTATATAAATTATTCTTTATTGAATTGCTGTTTATTTTTGCATTATGAACTGTTAAATGAGAACAATTACGTAGTAATGTGATGGTTGGCTAGCCTATTTTCACGATAGGCGCCATCACGGCCTGTTAGGATTTGGGGTCGTGACATACCAACTTGTCACGACCCGAAATCCCACCTTCAGGCCGTGACTGCGTCTAACGTTGAACCCGCTAGATAAGCCAACGTGTAAAATTACACTATCATCTTAATACAGAATTAACAGAAATAACTAGAAACAATTTATAATTTTTAATAACAAAAGTAGATAGATTTCGAGACTAAGTGGTTATAACAAAATACAATCCGTTGCAATAATCCCAGAACCTGAAGTCACTAACTCACGAATCGTTTATAAGAGTGCTAAATACAAAGTTTGAAGAAAATAATACATGATCTGTCTCAGAAACTAGGATATAAACAAGACAGGATAGGAAAAATAGGGATAGAGGAGACGTCAAGGCCCACGAACGTCTGCGGGTCTAGCTCGAGTGGACTGAAGGATACTTCCTCTAACGGTGTCCACTGGGTCCGGCTGCGGGATATGCACAACTTAAAGAAGTGCAGGTGTAGCATCAGTACAACCGACCACATGTACTGAGTAAGTGCCGAGCCTAACCTCGGCCGAAGTACTGACGAGGCTAGACTTGACAACGATTATCTACCTATACAGTTCTACAAGAATAGCACAGACAAATACAGGAATAACCAGATAATCATGGGATACGGGAGCAGTTAATGGGGGTAACAAGTGAGAGATAAGAACAATTAATTAACACATAGGAGAAAGTAAGAGAGAGAATTAACAAGAATGCTAACGTAACAAGTATAAATGCGAGCAATGTATGTAATGGCACGGCATCACCCTTCGTGCTTTTACTCTCTTCCTCACAATGCAATGTATGATATAAGATAATATAAATCATGGCACGGCATCACCCTTCGTGCTTTTACTCTCTTCCTCACAATGTAATGTATGATATAAGATAATAAATATCATGGCACGACATCACCCTTCATGCTTTTACTCTCTTCCTCACAATGCAATGTATGATATAAGATAATATAAATTATGGCACGGCATCACCCTTCGTGCTTTTACTCTCTTCCTCACAATGCAATGTATAATGTGAGGCAATATAAATCATGGCACGACATCAACCTTCATGCTTTTAATCAATGTGAATCATGGCACGACATCAACCTTCGTGCTTTTACTCTCTTCCTCACTATGCATTTTATGATGTAATCAATGTAAAACATGGCACGGTATCACCCTTCGTGATTTACACTCTTCCTCACCAAAACAATGACAAATATCAAATGGCAAGGAATGTAGCATAGTGGAAATACACATTATAATCACCCAACAAGGGGAATATCTCAGTCAATATCATAACAGTTGCCCGGCAAGGGTCTCAGCTATAACCAATCTTTTCACGTATATCCTTTATAGTTGGGTCCTCAATAGAACCATTACATCGCAAGTTCATCAACAAGAATTTTCAACAATAATCAACTTCCAAGTAGAGACAATTTCATAATACACTGAATATGGACGTAATAATAAGAATTTCATCAAAAATGGACTCAGGGCATGCTTGACACACAATGTATAGGTACTATTCATCTCACCTAACATGATAAACACTTAGCATATAGCATACAATACCTATTCCCTCACCAAAGCTAGGCAAGACACTTACCTCGGGTCCAAAAGTAGCAATCAAGCCTCTAATACCGCCTTTCCTTTAGAATCCGACTCCGAAACGATAATATCTTTAAATTTCTGATTTGATGAGGGCATCCAGCAGGAATAAAAACAACTTCACCTAATTTTTGAACAAAATTCCATGGTGCAGCAAATGCTATAAGAAGTCTGATTGCCTCCAGTCTTGCCACAGGGGCAAAGGTCTCATCATAGTCGATTCCTTCTTCTTGACTATACCCTTGAGAAACCAGTCTGGCCTTGTTTCTTGTAACAG
Source organism: Nicotiana undulata (assembly GCA_005239495.1). Taxonomy (NCBI): domain Eukaryota; kingdom Viridiplantae; phylum Streptophyta; class Magnoliopsida; order Solanales; family Solanaceae; genus Nicotiana; species Nicotiana undulata. The sequence continues at coordinate 35,453 of ML286656.1, forward strand.
TTCCATCCTCATCGAGCTTGTTCCTGAAGACCCACTTTGTGCCAATCACTGATCTGTCTAGTGGCCTGGGTACCAAGTGCCATACTTGACTTCTTTCAAATTGATTCAGCTCCTCTTGCATGGCATTTACCCAATCAACATCTTGTAGGGCTTCACCAATGTTCTTTGGTTCGATTAAGGATAGGAAGGCATCAAACGCACACAAATTTTTCAAGGAGGCTCTTATTTTGATTCCGGATGACAAATCTGTTATGATGTTCTCAAGAGGGTGAGAACTTTGATATCTGTGTGGTTTGAGCACCAATTGTTCACTTCTGGATGATTCTATGGTGTCTTGGTGATGTGGAACAGGATCAGGGCCAAGGTTGACATGTTGAGTTCCCCCTGTCATGTTGCTTGGGTTAGTTGGACTTGGTCCATCACCTATTCCATCTTCCATGGATGCTTCAATGTGTTCACTGCTTTTTACCAGTCCAAGCTCCTCATCTTCTGGTTCCTGTCTCTCAAAAAGAGTGTTAGTTTCATCAAAGACAACATGCACACTCTCTTCCACACACATAGTTCTTTTATTGTACACTTTATAAGCTTTGCTATGTGATGAATATCCCAAGAATACTCCCTCATCACTTCTGGGATCAAATATACCTAGGGAATCTTTGCCATTATTGTGCAAAAAGCATTTGCATCCGAAAGCCCTAAGATAGGATATGTTGGGATTTCTCCCTTTAAGTAATTCATAAGGAGTCTTCTCTACCAGTGGCCTGGTCATACATATATTGATTATATAGCAAGCAATGTTTATTGCTTCTGCCTAGAAGCTGTGTGGTAGTTTGCTAGAAAGAAGCATGGTTCTTGCCGTGTCTTCAAGAGTTATATTCTTTCTTTCCACAACCCCATTTTGCTGTGGGGTTCTAGGGGTAGAAAGGTTGTGACTAATACCATGTTCATCACAGAACTTAGCAAACTTTGCATTCTCAAATTCAGCGCCATGGTCAGATCTTATTGATGCTAGTTGATGTCCTAACTGATTTTGAGTTTTCTTAACAAATGAGGTGAACATATCAAATGCTTTATCCTTAGATGTCAGGAAAAAGGTCCAAGTGAACCTATAATCATCAACTAGCACCATCACATATTTCTTACCACTTCTGTTTAGAGTTCTCATTGGACCACACAGATCCAGATGAACCAGTTTCAACGTCCTGGTGGTACTGATCATTTTCTTACTTTTGAATGAGGATCTTACCTGCTTCCCCCTTTCACATGCCTCACAAACTTTGTCTTCCCTGAACTTAATGTTAGGGAGTCCCACCACTAAGTCCTTAGAGACTAATTTGTTAAGCTGATTTAGACTTGCATGTCCAAGTCGTTTGTGCCAAAGGAGGGGATCACTGTCCAAAACACTCAAGCAAGTGAGTTCATTTTCAGACAGTGTGGACAAGTCTATGACATAGATATTATTCATTCTCTTTCCCTGCAAAACAATCTTGTCAGTAAGCAAGTTAATCACAAAACATTTTATGGAAGTGAACGCAACCAGGTTACCTCTGTCACACAATTGTGACACATTGATCAAGCTGTATTTCAAGCCGTCTATCAAGTACACATGTTCAATGGAACGTGTGTCATCCTTACCTACTTTGCCAACCCTTATAATTTCACCTTTCTTTCCATTTCCAAATGAGACATTTCCTCCTTTGAGGTTTTCAAGTGAAAGGAACTGTTCCTTGTTCCCCGTCATATGCTTTAAGCAGCCACTATCCAAAAACCAAATTTGGCTGCTTCCTCTCACTTATACCTACAAAAGGAAATCAGGGGTTAGTTTTAAGAACCCAAACTAGTTTGGGTCCTTTTCTATGAGAGAATGGATGAATTAAATTTTTTCTGGCCCATTTTGGTAGCCAATTTTTCTTTTTAACAAACTTCTCATTTTTCAGACTGGCTTGCTCTTTTACTGTACACTCAATTTTATAGTGGCCAGTCTTACCACAATGGGTGCATATTTTATTTTCAGGAAGCGTGAGATACTTTCTTTTGGGATCCCACTTGGGAAATTTATTCTCATAGCTCAGCCCTCTCCGGTTGCTACTGTGATTCTCTTGAAGCCATGTCAAGGCATAAGAGGATTTATTCCATTCAAAACTTCGATCTAATTCATGTTTGACTTTTCCAAGTTCTTCTTTAAGTATTCTTATCTGTTCATCCTTGGCATACATCTTATCTTTTAGTTTTCCCATATTTTCTTCCAACATGATACGGGAATGATCAACAACCTTTTTACTGGATCCTAGCTTCAGTTTTAAGTTTTCAGATTTTAGCTCTAGAATCTCAGTTTCAAGTGGATGAACCTGGTTCAACAAGAAAGTATTTTTCTTTTCAGATTCACTTACTCTGATTTCCAGGTTCATGCATTTTGTTTTTAGCATTGCACATTCTTGAGAAAGTTGATCCTTCTCTTTGGTTGTTTCTTCAGAATCATCCATGAAATCAAGTAGCAACTCAGAGAGTTTTTCTTTAGATAGGAACTTTATTTTGTTTTTAAGATGGGAGATACTTACCTCTGGTTCTTCATGTGATTCCTCATCAGATTCTCCAATTTCCATGAGCGCCTGATCTTCAGTCTCACCATCTTCTGATTCTTCATCTGAACTTTCCCCCCAAGCAACAACCATAGCTTTTGTTGTGGTTCTTTTGGGTTGGACCAGTTCCTTCTTTCATATCTCTCCTTTTTCCATTCCAATTCCCACTGAGGGTAGTTTTTGATAAGGTGGTCAGTTTTTCCACACTTGTAGCATCCCTCGTTGGTTGGCCTTTCTGGAGCTTTAGCTTTGTTGTAATTTCATCCTCTAGAGATGCCTTTCTTCCTCATGAGAAAGTTTCTGAATTCTTTGGTAATCATGTCCATCTCATCTTCCTCAAGATCTGCTCCCTCAGTGATCCTCAGTGCTAGACTCCTCTCTTTCTTTGGACCATCCATCATCATTGTCTGCCTTCTGAGTTCATAGGCATAAGGTTTCCAATTAGCTCGTCCAATCTGAGAGTTGCCATATTTTTGGATTCCTAGATAGCAGTGATCTTGCTTTCCCAGGAAATTGGCAAAACCCTTGTCAGGATTTTTCTACCCTATCTTCTTCAAGAATTACTCTTCCAAGAGTCTTAAGTTCATTTGTCAAGGTTATGAACTTTGTGTACATCTCCTGGATTGTCTCACCTTCCTTCATAGTAAAGTTTTCATACTGAGAGTATAGTAGAGTACCTCTTGATCTTTTTACCCGAGGTGTTCTTCATGGGCTACTTGCAAGGTATCCCAGATCTCTTTGGCAGTGGTGCATCTTTGGATTCTGCTATACTCATCNGCAAGGTATCCCAGATCTCTTTGGCAGTGGTGCATCTTTGGATTCTGCTGTACTCATCAGGACCTAGACCACACACTAGCCACTTTTCGGCCTTTGCATTCTTCTCCCATTTCTTCAGATCCTCAGCAGTGCAGTCAGCTCTAGTCTTTGGTACATCTACACCTTCAGCTGTCTTTTTCATGGTAGCTAGAGGACCATCAGTGACTATGTCCCAGCGTTCATAGTCTTCTCCAATCAAGTGGTCCTTCATCCCGTTCTTCCACCATGAGTAATACTGGCCATTGAAGAGTGGTGGCCTTGCAGTTGATTGACCCTCCCAGTTTCCAGGTGGTGCACTCATTTTGATCTTTTCCAAGGTGTTAGCCTTTTCAAGGATAACCTGCTCTGATACCAATTGATGTTTTATACTTCAATACCACACAAGAGGGGGGTGATTTGTGTGGTGTCTAATTTTTCGAGTGCTGTCTTAGTAGAAGAACCTGGTTCTTCTTGGTGTTCCAACTTCTACTGTTGCGGAATAATAAATGCAGTAAAGTAAAAACACAGAGATTTTTACGTGGAAAACACCTGGCTCAAAAGGTGAAAAAACCACGACCTACTCCTCAGTAGGATTTTCACAAACTCTTCACTACAACTCTGAGCCAAACAACATTTACAAAATAAACTCTTTTGTAAACCTAGGACTAACTCTAATCCCTTTGTAGCAACCTAGCCTCTAGCTAATTGCGACAAGCTTCAAGTTAACTCTAACTTGAACAGTGTGTACCTATTACAATTGCTTCTAAGAAAGCTGAAAAGATACAATATTAAATCATCTACTACAACCAACTAGACTCAATAAACAAACAGATGAAACTGATTCTTCTAGCTGGTTAGTAGCCTTTGTGTCGCACAAGGATTCTTCTTGCAAAATATCTCTGGGAATTTTGCTTTCAATTCTTGTTTCACTTCTGCCTTTGTGCAATCATTCTTCAGTAGAAATACTTCAACATTATATCGCGCCAGAAGTTGAGATGTTCTTGTTTAATTCTGATGCAACTCTTCCTTGGTGGAAGAGTTTGTATTAAACTCAACTTCCTTCCTTTGTTACTATCCTTGCTGAATTCGAACTCTAACCTCTTATCAATTTGCAACCTTTTCGCTTTAGGAGACAACCTCTTAGTTCCCAGATAATTCACATAACATATTATCTCCTACGCATGGACTCTTCGCATGCCAGTGAGTTTGTTTCGCTATGATAGCCTGATGGACCTGGTTCAACTTGGTAGACATTTGTCAATCTTCAAAACCATGCAGTGACTTGGGTCAACATATATAATATCCACATCACACATTCAAACATCTGTACACTCTGTCTCCAAAGTGCGGAGACAATTATCACCTCATGTTCCAATGCCCAAATGCTCTCCGTCTATGAACTCAATTAGGACTCGCGAATAATTTAAATACTATGGATCTTACCAACACACAATCTCTTCAAATCATCCACACTTTACTTACCAACGAGAATCGTTTGCCCCTAAACTTACCACCACGATTATTAATTCCATATGCGACATGGCATATTTGAAACCTTCGTAATCGATTCATTTTCCAACATCAACTACCCACCCCAAATATTCAGCAATTGGTTTCACAAGCAGCTGAATATCAATATATCATTCAAAAGCAATCGCAAAACAAACAACTACACCCATCTATGTCAAGTGGTACCATCCTACCCTGGGTACCATTAAATTAAACACGGACGAATCCTCTAAGGGCCATCCACCCCGAAATGGCATAGGCGGCGTTTTTCAGAATTGATATGGGCCATTGGTTACTTGGATTCATGGGCACAAGACCCATAGGAAACTCTACATGTATGGAACGATGTGCCTTATTACAGAGATTACAATTAGCATGGCATCACCACTTCACTCTATTAGAAATCAATGTGGATCCTACAGAGGTAATCTCGATGCTAATTCATCACAATTTACATTACTCATCAATTTTAATGGAATGTAGGTACGTGCTCCGGCAATTGGGTAATTCAATTATCAACCACAATACAGGGAGCAGAACCGCGTTGCAGATACTCTTGCACAATATGGAGCCTCCCCAACCTCAATGGAACAGACACTCCTTTTACCTCAACCACTCACCTTTTTGGCTCAACAACTTCTGGACGACCAAAGGGGTAGCGCTTATTAAAGAAACGTCACAATTAGGGGTGTTCAGGGTTCGGTTTGGATCGGTTTTTGCGTTAAAAAACCAAAACCAAGTAAGTCAATTTTTAAAATGTTGGAACCAAACCAAACCAATTAACTTAGTTTTTTAGCGAGTCAGTTTTTGTCGGTTTTTATCGATTTTTCGGATTTTTCGATTATTTATCGGTTTTTTCTTAAATATGAGACATATACTACCAAACACATATTCCGGCGACTACATTTTTAACATTACACTATCAAACCAATTTCTCTTTGAGAAATCTATCATTTACCATGATATATCGATGATAATTGAATAAAATAGTGATGAATAATTTAAGTACTCAATTTAAAGTCGATTATTTTTAACATGAAATAATTCTTGTACTTAACAAAAGCAAACTGCCAATCAAACTAGAATGTACAGACAAATAATTAGATTATTGTTGTAGCAAAGAACTAGACTTAAAATACAAACGACTAATATGTACCATAACATTTTAGAAACTTTATATAAGAATGTACATATATTTATATATATGTAATAATAAATTTAAATAGATACCTCTATAGTCGGTTTGGTTCGGTTTTTTTCGGTTATTTTTTTTTATTAAAACCAAAACCAAACTAAATTTGGCCGGTTTTTAAAATTCAAAACCAAAACCAAAACCAAATCAAACCTAAAATGTATCGGTTTTTTTGATTGGTTTGGTTCGGTTCGACTTTTCGGGTTTTTATGAACACCCCTAGTCCAATGCCTAACTTAATTCTCCTTTTCAAAATTTTAATTCCTATTTTAATTTAAGGAATTCTCACCTGGTAAAATTCTATTTGTGAAACATTAAATTCATTTTCTAAAATAAAAGAAAAAAGAAAATACTCAAACACTACAGATAAAAGTGATATCACCTTTGAATTTATTTAAAATCACAAGAAAAAATAAAATATGATACAGATTCATTAAATGAAGATTGTGTAAGCTTCTTTAATTATACTCATATAATTGCATCTGGAAACAGTCAAAACTTCAAGCACGTGTCAGCCACTCGTCGATGCAGCGTGTGGGCAAATCCATAAATCTTAAAAAGTTCACGACTAAATCACGGTTACAAAGCGGTCGTACTATTCGTATAATAAGCTGAAAATGTAACATGATAATGCCTTATTGACTTAATTTTTTCTTCCAATTCCTGTACCATATTTTTTAACATAATAAAGATGTACCTTTTATATTTAATAATTTAGTTTCTCATTTTGTCTTTAAAAAAATTATAGCTAATAAAAATATTTATTATTTATTTTAGATGATAATTTTCAAAATTTATTCTTTTATAACATCATGTTTAATCAAACAACATTACATAAAATATTAAAAAAAGGATAACTAAAAGAGGAAGAAAATTAACTATCCTTCTTTCTTCCTTCATTTTATTGATTAATGCCTCTACTTCATTGTATGCGAAAGTATTTAATCGATTAATTTTTTTGTAATCTATAGTTTAAAGAAGTTATAAATATTTATGTAATTATAAAAATAAAAAAATTAAATGCTAAATTAATTTAAACATAAAAAACATATGTGATTCTTCTTAAAAAGAGAAGAAAGTACTAAAAACAGAAATGATCCCCACTTTCTAAAATTTAGTTTAAACAGAAATTAAAAAGAGAAAATTGACTATGTTTCGTACTTCCTTCCTTCCATACATATCTCAACTTCTTTGGTATATCCTGTTCCGTAAAAAATAAAACACCAAAAGAACAAACTAAAGAACACCCAATTCACCCTTTGACTTTAATTTTCAAGATTGAGAAAGAATTTCTAAAGATTTTGAGTTTATGGGGTTTAAAGGAGGAATTTTTTTCTACTGTTTTTGCTTAATTTTTGCTGTATTTTTGCTGAGTTCTTCATTCGTCATTGGAGGTGATATAGTTCATCGTGATGATGTTGCTCCAAAAAGGCCTGGTTGTAACAACAATTTTGTGCTGGTAATTTCTCTATCTTTTTAGCTCATTTTTTCATTTTAGACTTTTCAAGTTTGAGTCTTTTTGGCTAAAAGTTTGATTTCTGTTCAAAGTTTGAGTCTTTTTCTTGCTAAAAGGTTTCTTTTTGTTCAAAGTTTGAATCTTTTTTGATGAAATTTTCATTTCTGTTCAAAGTTTGAGTCGTTTTTTTATATTAATTGTTCATTTCTGTTCAAAGTTTGAATGATTTTTTGCTAAGAGATTCATTTATTTTTTTAAGTTTGAATCTTTTTTGCTAAATGTTCATTTCTGTTCAAAGTTTGAGCCTTTTTTGCTAAAATGTTGATTTCTGTCCAAAGTTTGAATAATTTTCTTTTGCTAAAAAGATTCATTTTTGTTCAAAGTTTTGAGTCTTTTTTGGTAAAAGTTTCATTTTTTGCTTTTGTGTGTGTTTATATATGTATATAGATGTGCTTAATAGAAGTCTTTTGATTTTTCTTTGGTCAAGATCTTTCAATTTGTCTTTACATTCTGATGTTTAAGTTTTGGTTGTATAAATGTAAATCTGTTTGTGGAGATTTGATTACTCGTGTGCTTGTTACTGGTTTATGATAACGGTTTGTCAACTTATGTGATTTCAATGAGAATTCTAAGGTTATATTTATATTCTGTAAAAATGAAGTTTACCTATTTAGAAATTATATATAAAGTACTACGAATCTGAATTATGTATTGTAAAATCATTCATAAGAATTTGACTCTTATAGTAATACTGTGGTTGAAGCCAGTAACTTTGGCTTAAAAAGTCCACTAAATAAGTACAAATAATTGATCCGAACCCATTAAGTCAAATAGTTGTGGTAGAATCCCAAAATCGAACATAAAGTTTAAATCTTGGATCCACCTCTCTGCTATGTCCCTCTTTTTTTTCGTTGGCTTCGTAATCCATGCCTACTGTTCATTGGTTTCTGTGTTTTGGCTGAATTACCTTTTAGCGGTTAAAGCTTGGATTTTTCCGTTGTTATTGTTCTGTGTATTTATTGCTATAGTAGATTAGCAGTGGGTAAAGCATGATGCTTGCTGTGATGTTATTTCGTTATTACTTATTTTGGGGTTTGTCTGCATTGCATCTGGGCGGTTAATTCACTACTGACACCCAATTCAACTCCACTGGTCCCATGGAGTAGAGATTAACAAATGAAAGTTTGGAATCTTTTGTTTATTATTGTGGAGTTAGAAAAAATGAGTTCATAGTAATAGTTGTCGCACACCTAAAAGCAAACAAGTAATGTGTTCCCTCTCTATATTAGTTATAAATGAGGCGTTCATACAATTTCACATGGTATCAAAGAAGGCGAAGTTCCTATGTTTGAATTTGATCGTCACCCAACAATGAAAAAATTTCACATGCTTGCCGCAATAAAAGAATAAGCCGCACGTCGGGGGACAAAGTAATGTGAAGCGCTCTCTCCATGTCAAATTGGATTTTCACCTTTCTTTGTTGAGCCATCCAAAATCATTGCAAATTTCTTACAAGGAAAGCCCTTGTTCCCCGGAAGTATTATATAAATCAGATAGTACATTGTACCTCTCTATGCAATGCTTTCTCAACCTAAAAAAATTTGCGTTAAACCTAGCATCCACATGTTTCCCGTTTAACATTTCTCTTTTTAGTTTGTTGGTTCCCCATTTAATATTCACATTTAAAATATGCACATAATTTTCTCTATTCGTAATAGTTGCGCCAAGTCGAAAGTGAACCAATCAATTTGGATGGAGAGGCTACTAATCTTTATTAGTTGCTTGACATTTTGGAGATGAATACCTTTGCCATATGGGAATGAGTCAATAAAGGGATGGACTGAAAAAGAAAAGATATGTCAAGTCCATTGGAAGAATGAAGTTAAAAGTGAAGAATAAGTGAATAACCACAATTGTGGTATTAGTCTATGCAATGTTTCTTCCTACCATTTTGGGATTTAATTAAATTTGATGGTCTAAATTTTGATTAGGTTCACTAATAGTAGAACTTGGCAACGGCATCTGATGTATGATTACATTTGGTAATCGTAGATAAAATACAAGTCTAAAAGCATTTAGGACAGGAATTGAAGACTTTATTGTGTAAAGATCCATTTTTGGAAACTATAGATTGATAGTTATCCCAGATATGCTGGCCTGAAGAGCATCCAATCAGGATTCTGGGAGTGTATGATATCTTTTTTCACTCAAAAGGAAATGTAAGAAATGTCATGACAACGAATCATCAAGCAGGATTCGTGGTTTGTAAAAGGCCTGCTGTACCTTTCCAACTCCTTCACATAATAGAGGGCTCTACTTGTTTTTATTTGTTCTCCTCTTAACGTTTAACCCTACTAACCTAACCATTACAGGCAATCCTTTGCATTTGCGTAGTTGGCAGTTTTTGGAACCTGAAATCTAAGAAAAGGGAAATTTGAGTTCAGTAGTTTAAGTTGACGACGCTTCCATGCATTTTCTTGTGCCTTCTCAGTTAAGAATTCATCAGTTTGTGTTTCTGTCATTTTCTTTAAGAAAATAAGAACTAAACCTTCCAAACAGAAGAGGCAGGTTCGATAGCATAACTTCGCCACTAGCTTGCTCCATGGCATCAGTTTATTTAGGTCAAATCTAAAGGACTTCAAAAGATAAAAGTGCAAATGTGCCATCCGAAGTAGTCTCCTGTTAATACGTCATGTATAGAGCCCTGAACTTGATGGACTACAACTAATAGAATTGAGAATTTCGCTTTTGACATGATGGTTGTGTGTGACTTGATCATTTAATGAATGGAGATGAATAATCTAGGTTCTATAGTTTGGTCGTCATACACATAGTTTGTAAAATTTACTGTGACCCGAGGTACTTTTTTGCTCATTTGACAAAATTCTAAGTCATGGCTGGCATAGAAGTTATGTTTTGGTTTTGGCATTGCGTGAGCAGAATACTGCTCCAATGTACTTCGACAGTCATTTGGTCAAGAATTTTATACGAGAGTTGGTGTCTTTCTCATACTTGCAACTTGTAACTGCACTTATCTCCTAAAGTAGTGTTTCCTCAAATAGGTAAAAATTCCAACATGGGTTCATGGGAATGAAGTAACTGAGTTTGTTGGCATTGGGGCTCGATTTGGCCCCACATTGGAATCAAAGGAGAAGCGTGCGAATCAGACGAGGCTTGCCTTTGCAGACCCAACGGATTGTTGTAGCAAGCCTAAGAATAAGGTTGATCTAGCATTCCTTTTGTGAAACATGATTCCACTTATTAGACACTTCTATAAGGATGAAGCAAACTCACCGTTTAGGTCTCGATTGTATGATAGCTCACTGGTGAGGCCATCCTGGTGCACCGAGGTAATTGCAGTTTCACCAGAAAAGCAAAAGTTGCAGAGGCTGCTGGCGCTTCAGCGATCATCATTATAAACAACCAAACAGGTTTTGGTGCTCTAATTTCAACATTTTTCTCAGTAATGCTCGGTTTCCTTTTTCCTTGTTCCAATAATGGATATGGGCTCTTAACCTTGATATGTACTTCTGCATATTGCTGTAAGCTACATAGCAGTCCTTATAAAATTTCCAATTGTTGTTATACAATCAGTTTTCCAGTTTTGTTTCTTGATATGCACAGGCCAAGGGTTTAAATATAATTTTATGTTCTCTTGTTTCTTTTTAGAGCTCTTCAAGATGGTTTGTGAGAAAGATGAACCTGATGTGGACATCGGTATCCCTGCCGTGATGCTCCCACAAGATGCAGGTACAAGCCTGATAGAGTTTCTCAGGAACAGCTCTGCAGGTAGGCTTATTATATTTTACTTTTCATTAGTCCGGGGGGGGGGGGGGGGGGGGGGGGGGTGGGGGGATTTTCGAGAGGGATGCAGGTTAGGCATGCATCTCTTACTTGTGGTCAGCTAGCTCCTTTATCATGCTTCACCGAATTTAACACGGCCCCTATCCATGTGGATTTGTTCCCACCATTGTGACTTAAAACTCTTAAAGACTTTCCATCTGTTCAGTTTCGGTGCAGCTGTACTCTCCGAAACGTCCAACGGTTGATGTTGCTGAAGTGTTTTTGTGGCTTATGGCGGTTGCTACCATATTATGTGCTTCGTATTGGTCTGCATGGAGTGCCAGAGAAGCAGCAATTGAGCAGGACAAGTTCTTAAACGTAAGTCACAGTCATTTCTTGATTATATTTCCCACCCTCTAGTGACAGTCGATTCATCTTTTTTATACATGACAGTCGATTCATCTTTTTTATACATGAATGCTCATTGCACCTCTCCTTGACAATTTGGTTGAACTATGTATCTGCTCTTGTAGGATGGCTCAGATGATTATGGTGGCAAGGAGGTGACTCATTCCGGTGGTGTATTGGACATCAGCACAACATCAGCACTTCTGTTCGTAGTAGTTGCATCTTGCTTCTTGATTATGCTTTACAAGTTGATGTCCTTCTGGTTTATTGAGATTCTGGTGGTCCTATTTTGCATCGGTGGCGTTGAGGTATGTCATAGCTTTTGAAGACATTAATTGATGATATATTCTCTCTACCAACTTAAGCTTTCAGGTGAGATGATCACATAGTTCATAATGGTATTAGAGCAGGCAAAGGTCCAGGATCAAGTCTAACTATCACCCTTGTATCGAAAAAAAATTTCATGCGCTTGAAACACATATCTTTTGCGCATGTGAAGGACGTGTTGAAGACATAATTTTTGTAATTAATAGTAACTAATAATGTGCTCTCTCTAAAACTTAAGCTTTTAGGTGAGATGTACTACATAGTTCCACTGTACCGAATGAGGAGTCTACACCCAAGGAATATACCCCCTTTATTCCAACTTATGTGACATTTTCCTTAGTAGTACGTTCCAAAAAGAAGGATACATTTCTATATACAACAACAACATACCCAATATTATCTCACACCGAAGATACCTTTCTATATCTAAAAACAATATAACTTTACTTTCCATTTTATCCTTAATCAAAAGCTCTTTTATAGTCACACAAATGTTATGAATGTTTTATATTTTTTATAACCGTGGTGTCCAGCCCAGCTTGCGCGTACCTCAACTAATTCCACGGGATATTTGTTACCTCCGACCAGCAACAAGTACCAGGTAATTCTGTTCACCAAGGTTTGGACAGATGAGAAGAATCACCTAATGTTTTTGCCTCCGCTGGGATTTGAACCCGAGACCTTATGGTTCTCAACCCACTTCATTGACCACTAGGTCAGACCCTTGGGGAAAATGTTGTGAAATATTTAAGATCAAAAGTTTCAAATGAGTTATAACTACACAAATATTAGGGCATGTTTAAGACCACAAGTTTCAAAAGTGTTCCTTTTTTTCTTCCACTAATAAAGCTCTAAAAATAGCAACTAAGGATATTTTCATTTGTACTTCTGAATAACTCTCATGTATTGCTAGCATGGGATAGTTATGTATAGGAAGTATATGAACAAAATGAATGGAATAAAGATCATCTTGTCTAAACGTGACAACATATGAAGTCCATGCTGACACTTTTCCCTCATTGTAATTGCAGGGTCTACAAACCTGTTTGGTGGCCTTGTTGTCATGGTATGTTTATTGTATTGGTGTTACTAATTGTTATCTTAGTTATGGTGTCTCAAATGGTTTGTTGTGCAAAATAAGAGAGGGCGAAGAGGAAGTGGATTGGAAGATAATACAATTGGGACCAAACTGAAACTTTCCTCCATTTCCATTACTCGGTATTCTTGGGTGGTTGGCGGATTCAGTCCTCGCCAATCTTTCATTCTGTTAACCATTGTAGTGGTAAAATATAGAATCCCTCTCATTTAATGAATGAAGGTGCTCATTAGTTTTCAATTTCCGCTATCCCACTTCTCTTTTTCCGATTCAAAATTTTGTTATTAAGATATGTGTTCCTCCGACTTTCTCAAAGAAAAATGTGTTCCTTCGAGGAAAACCAGCAATGAGGGCATCTGGCAAATTACCTATACAAGTTTCTATTAACCATGCATTCTTTAAGTCCACCCGTGAGTTTGAGGACCTCAAGTGTAGTTCTCGGACTTGGAGAATTCAAGTATACACACATTAATGTCATACACTGCAATAATAGCATGACACCCATAAGCAAAGATCAACATATGTGAAATAAGATTTGAAAGCAACAAGAACTATGCTTCAGTCCTAAACAAAGCGGGCCCGGCGATTTGAATCCTTTTCTTCCTTCAAGCTTAGCTCATATAATCATTTACCAAAATAAAATAAAAGCGAAAGGAATAAGATTTGGAAGCACTGTAATTTAATAATTGGTATAGAGCAATGACAGAGGAAGTGTTCTACCAAAGCAAATGAGAGGCAAAATTATAGAAGATTAGCTCTTCCTTTTTTAATTCAAACCATAGCATCAAAAGTCTTTTGTCGTAGTCCGTGCCTTTGATTTGAACTTTTAGTAGTAGTTTAGAAAGGCATCCATCTGTTGACTTGTCTCAACGAAAAATATTAAACTACTAACTATTACTAGTAAGGGGTGAAATGGCTAAGAATAACAAACAGTACACTTAGTAAATGGAGATACCAAAATGTGGTGATTTAGCAGACTTCTGAGGAAGTACTTTTATGTGGAACTTTTATATTTTAGAATATTGAAAAGGTATGTATATAATGTCTTAGTCATAGATAAGTCGTTTGACTCCTTGAAGTGAAAAAATGTCTAACCTGTGTATGATAGTGGCCCATTTAAGAATTCCAAAGAGCTTTTTCTGAAATCTATGATTTTTCAGTTACTTGGAATTAGTTGGCTTCAAGTAGTCGTAATTTTTTGAGGAACGCAAAGAATTCCCTTAAAAAAATAAATAGAAATAATATCGTTTTACTTCAAAATTGTTTGGGCATCTCATAGGCTTGGGTTTCCTACGGCTCATCAGGTTAAGCATTTTAGTCTATTTGAGTTCTGCCCATTCTTTCACATTTGATAGGGCTATCCTTTCAGAATAGAGCAGTTACAGTTACATTTGGTAATTGCTACTCACCCGGCATTGTCAATAGTATTGGTGATGGGTACTAGATTTCTATTACTTTATTCTTGAAACAAGGTGTAATTCAGTTTTACATACCATAATGCCATTTCATAAGTTGGTCCTCAGACGCGTGGCTAATGGTCATTTTTTATAGTTTCAGATGGTTTGAACATGCTCATGAATCGGTTATTAAAGTTCCACTTCTGGGGCCTGTTTCATATCTTTCGCTGGCAATTTCTCCGTTCTGCTTAGCTTTCGCTGTTATGTGGGCGGTTTTCCGCCGTGTCTCCTTTGCTTGGATAGGTCAAGACATACTTGTAAGAACTATTATCATATTACACTTGTTACCTTTTCAATTTTTTGTTTTCATTTTCAAAATCCAGCAGTCTACCTTCACATAGTGCAATGATCTACCCACGGGTTAAAGATATGCTTTAAATGTAACGTTTGGCATGGGATGATGTGCAATCACTGGTATGCAAACGGTTTTGATATTTTTTTCTGCGTAAGTGGAACTTGTAAAGGGTTAACATATCGAAGTGGTGATAGAAACTTATTCAGTTGAAGAAATGAACTCCTTTGTATGTACTTCAAAGAAAAAAGATTTTGATTTTGTCAACATGAAGTCATGATATGTTTGAAAAAGTGTACGTGTACCTAAAATATATTTATTGTGAGAAAAAAAGTTATATTATCAAAATTCTGGTAAAAACCTCAGCACTTATATAGTTATATTGACCTGCCTGCATTCTCGGACACCTTTTTATCTCTCTTTTATAAAAAGAATAATTGTAACTTTCTTTCCCATGGAACTACTATACCTGTAAAGAGTATTTTATGGAGACACGGGAATGTGATGTTGTAGCTTCTTGGTCTGAGTTAGTTTGTTTGGTGTGTGTTTATGCGGAGAGATCAGCGGGCATGTTTAGGCATCTTTTCCCTGTTGGAATTCTGCTTCTATTTTTTTCCCCATGAGTTTGCCTGATCTCAAGATGCAAAAGTATTTGATTATTTTTAATTATTTATTTTCTTATAGCGAAAGAATATTCTTATTAAGAAAGAGATAAAAATACACGTATTAGTTAAGGCGTTTGGACATCACATGAGTTGAAGTTGATAAAAAGAATATCTGAAGTTGAAGTTGGCAAAAAAGTTTATACATGAACTTCACTTGGAAACAGAGTTTGTGGAAGTTTAGGTTTCTGTAAGTGGAATCCATTCTTTTTTTTTTGCTTGAAATGCACCTTCAAATCAATATTTTAATCACGTGAAGTTCAGTTTTTGCAAGGATGAAATAGTTTTTATGCCGAAGTGGACCCGTAGACTTGAGAAGAATAATATAAATTAGTTGGTGCTTTATGTGTAGAAGGCGGGGGAGCACGTGGACCACCTATTAGTACAGTGCCAGTTCAAATTTATATTGTGAAGCACTGTAATCAAGTTGGCAATGCCAAGATCGTAGGATTATTTGGAGGGAAAGTCCGGAGGAAGAAAAAGAGGAAAACAAGGGAGCTGACCCTCTTTATGCTCATGTGGTCAATCGGAAGGAGAAAAGTAAATGAGCATTTATGGGAATTAAAAGTTCTTATGCAAAGTATACGAATAAGCGTCAAATTTCGGATGTTGTTTGTAGATCAACGTATTGCTACATAACTTTTCATTTTTATATTTACTTTTTATTGGTGGTGTATACCTTTCTTGGTCTTTTGGCTAAGATCAAGCGTAGTATAATATCTTGTATATGTAGTGTATATTGCTTCAATTAATGAAGAATTTACCTTGTAAACAAAGAATATGATTTGAGCTAAGAGTCTGATGATCTTATTTTCTTCCTTCTCTTAACTAGGGTATTGTGTTGATCATTACCGTTCTTCAGATCATACGAGTTCCCAATCTCAAGGTAAATCTGTTGCCCTTCAATTGTGAAATGGTATTGTCGCCTTCCAGTTTTTGTACTTCTGTTGGCCTTTTCAACTATCATGCAACTAGGCAATCTTCGGATATGATTACTTTTATGTCCTCTCTAAAATCAAACTGGGGCTCTTTAACAGGAACTGGCAGTGAAACTAATTATTTTTTTTTCTTTGACCTTATCAGGTGGGAACAGTTCTTCTCACTTGTGCATTCTTCTATGACATTTTTTGGGTATTTGTTTCCAAATGGTTGTTCCACAAGAGTGTTATGATAGAGGTACGCTATAGTTGATTGTTTGTTTCTACTTTAGGTTCGCGTACGTACTTTCAACCCTGCCTGTCACAGAATGGAAATTTGTTGTTGTTGACAAATTATATTTGTTGTCTTCTGTGGCAGGTTGCACGTGGTGATAATAGTGGAGAAGATGGAATTCCCATGTTATTGAAAATCCCACGAATGTTTGATCCTTGGGGTGGCTACAGCATCATTGGGTTTGGCGACATAATTTTACCAGGATTAGTAGTAGCATTTTCATTAAGGTTTGACCACTAACTGAAGGAGACTTGTGTTTCGTCCATAATATAGTTCCACAAAGCCCCATATATCTAACACTACGATTACTTAATAGTGTTGTTCATTTTAAGATTTGGAGCCGCGGAGCTGTATGATAGTTTCACTTTATCATAAGAAATGGCTGTGCAATTTTTTTTAATAAAGGAATTGGGTATCATGATTAATGCTGCATGCTTAAAACTTGAAAGTTTTTTAAATTTTTGGTTTTATTTATTACATTATGTTCTTTGTTGCAGGTATGACTGGCTTTGTAATAAGAGTCTTCGAGCTGGTTATTTCCTGTGGACTATGATAGCTTACGGTTTAGGTATACCTTCCGCATATAACATTTGATTTATCTTATGCACTTGTTCTTATTGTAACTATGTTTATACCATTGTCTCTTTCTCAAAACAGATCCTGTAGGTTTTTGCTTTCACATTTCATCTCTCTCTCTCTCTCTCTCTCTTTTTCTCTCCTTACTCTCGGTGCTCGCTGCATCTTTAAGTCGAGCAAAAACAGAGGATTGTTACATAGAATAATGCGACTCTACCCTGGAATGTGACAGATAGCAATCATGTATCTTGTTTTTGCCCACTATTCTTACTAATGTTAGATAGTAAAATCAGATAAGTGTCACAAGTTACAAAGCGTTGAGGGTTATGCGTCCTCAACGTTTAAGGTTCCTTTTTTTTTCTTCTCTTTTGGGACCACATGTCTACATTTAAGCTCGATATATATCTTTCATGTCATCAGAAGTGAACATGTTTTATGTGGCAGCTGAAATGTTTGGATGTACATTATGTATTGCATCTTCGAAACTATTACTACTAAATTCTGCTAGATTCACTCGCGAATTCATTTGACTTTTATTTTCTCTGTACAGGTTTATTTGTAACATATGTGGCTCTGAACTTGATGGATGGGCATGGTCAACCAGCTTTGCTATATATAGTTCCTTGCACATTAGGTATGTAACATCAAGCCATTATAGTGGATCAGCCAATATTTTAAAATCTGGCGGTCAAGGTGGATGTTGATTTCCCACATCGGTTGTAGGATGGGAATTCGGTCTCCAGTCTTGGCAATACTCACCTCATGAACTAACTTTTGGGGTTGAGTTAAGCCTAAAATCCATTTTTCTCTCACATACTTGTTAAGTACTCGATGTTAGTAGTGGATCTAGAATTTAGATGTTGTGGATATATATTTAACTCTATTTATACATATATATATATAAGGTTTGAGCCAAAAGTTGTGGGTTCTGTCAAACCTGCGTATATAACTGCAGGTCCGCCAATGCTCGATGTGATAGTACACTAAGATCTACTATTGTTATGTCAGGCACGTTTTTGATGTTGGGAAAGAAAAGAGGTGACTTGAAGCATCTATGGACAAGAGGAGAACCAGATAGGCCTTGCCCTCATATCCGGCTTCAACCGGCTGAGTAAATTTAGATGTTGTACTATATCTGTAATCACATGTAGCTCTGATTTGTCAAAATACAAAGTTAGGGTACATATGTTAGAAATCTGAAAGAGGTTAGAGTTCTGAAAGTCATACATAGGTTACTTAGGTTGCTCCCCGACCCCGACCCCGGCCCCGACCTGCCCGGATGTTGAGTACATTATTGTTAACCATATAGCATGTAGTTTTTCTTTGGGACCATTTCTTAATTTCTACGTTTTCATGCTAATCTTTTATGTATCGTTCTAATTTTATGGATGTCAACGAGGCGTTCATACGTAGCTGCAAAATGCCTCATTATGCAGCAGCACCTGCTACACTAGTTTACAGGGAAAACATGTGTAGTAGAGCATCTGTAAAAGTGAAGACAATGTTCTGTAAATTTATGTATTCATTTGGACTGTTTTCTTAAATGATGTGTTTCAGTTTTCTTTCAGGTCAGTTTTACTTCTTGCAACTGATTCCACATTCGTGGACTTTTCGTTTGCATCTGATGTGTATAATATATGCTGATGATATAACTTTTGCATCCTCAATGTTATTTAACATGTTGTTTGTTACATGTATTTTTTAGATGACATGATAAATTGGATTGATGTAATTACTAGGGTAGTAATTTCACTACGACGACTTGTTTGTTTGTTTCTCATAATGTAATTATAACCGTATTGTTTGGTTGCACACGTGTAATTACCCAGTTAAATTAAATTTTAAATGAAGTAGTTATTGAATCTTAAAAGTTAATATAATAAATATATGCCTATAAATGTTTTTTTATAAGTATAAAAGATATTAGATTTGGTATTTAAGATGCATACTTTTTCTTGAATATACACTAATCAGTAATCATATATTTATAACTAATATTGTAAATATAATTGATATATATTTTCTAAATCAGTAATATTTAGGTTGATTAATTATAAAAACTAAAAACATACGTTTTGTAAAAGCATCATGGAATCATGTTTGATAAAATAAATTAATATTTATAAATATAATGTCATAATATTATACAAATGTTTGACAAAACTAATCTATTAATTCTAACTAAAATATGAACAACATGTGATATGATTATAACAAGCCAAAAAGTTCCAATACAACTTAAGCCACTACTACTAAAACGAGTAAATTAGAACCATAAACATAACCTCATTCGGCAATGAAATTCTACTTTGATGACATCACTCATTATATGCCAAGTTTGTTAACGACTCATTATTTCTAATATTAGGAGGTATAGTTTGAAAAACTAGAATAATAACGCAGTTAAGCTAAATGAAGAAAGTAATAAATATACGAGCAATTACATGGAATCACAAGAAGTAAAGGTAGAGAAATAAAAAATAAATAATCTACAAAGAAAATATATTTTAAACTTAAAAAGTAAAATAAAAATAAAAATAAATTAGAATAATGGAAATAAAAAAGTTATAAAGAAAATAAATACAAGTAAAAATAAAAAGAATAAATAAATAAATAAATAAGTAAATGTTGAGGTGAATTTTTAAAAATTCCTGTTTACGCGATGGAATATAAAAGAAAACATTGCTCTCAGTCTCAGCTGATATCTATCCTTCAACACATTCGTGTTTGAGTCCATTCCCCAGCCCAATCTTCCTAATCTTGTGCCTATCCATATATATTATATTACTTCCTTCATTTAGAGTTATTTGAACCTTTGTCAAATTGAATAATTTTCTATGTGAATCTGGATATAGATGTTTTATGTTTTTTTTTAAAACTACATAAACAGCAGTAAGTCACAATAGTTAACAATTCAAAATATCCAAAATATGGGTGCGTTTGGTACGAAGAAAAATATTTTTCGAAAAATATTTTTCAATTTTTTAATGTTTGGTTGGCTTAAATGTTTTGAAAAATATTTTTTTATGAACTCATTTTCGGTAGGAAAATGTTTCCCTATTAAAAGAAGGAATATTTTTCAAAACTCTATTTCAACCTTCTCCACTCTATTGTCTATTCCCACCAACCCCCACCACCCACCCTAAATAGAAATATTATTAAGAGTACTTTTTTTTTTCCAGGTTGTAAATAGAGTTTTATTTTTAATTTCAACAAAATGACTATTCTTTTCATGATGTAGAAAAAATATTTTCTTTCATTTCAACAAAATGAATACTTTCTTTCTATTATGTAGAAAAAGGTATTTTTTTTCATTCAAAAAATGAGTAATTTCTTTTTATGTTGTAGAAATGATATTTTCTTTTTCAACAAAAAAAGTATTTTCTTTTTAGTTATTAAGCTCAAATTTCGACGTTGTTCTTGTATGAAAAAGTAAAGTAGCACAGTAGTTCCCTTGAGTTTGTGTGAATTTGGAAAGAGTAATTAAATTCCTGAAGAAAATAGAGTTTCAGAGGGGGAAGGAGTATAGGAAACATGAGGATTTTGGGGAAGGTGTATTTTCGGAAAAAAAATTTCACTCACAACCAAACAAGGGGAAAATAAAGTGATAAAACCACTCATTTTTCATGAAAACATTTTCTAGGAAAACATTCTCCTTCGTACCAAACAGGCAAGCACACCCTGTATTTTAAAAATACGATCAAAGAAAATCTTATTTGACTCCCCAAACAGTAATATGTTAATTCTTTTTTAGCAGATGGAGTATTATATAAATAATAATAATAATTCAATTAATTTAGATATAGATTAACAAAGGGCCTAAAATTCCAAATTTAAAGATGATATTAAAGACTTCTAATATAACTATATATTTGATTTTAAAAGGCCAAAACCATTTTTTTTTGTTAATTACATGAATAGCTTGTTGTTACACTCGACGAACTTGCTTATCTTAATTGAAATATATCCTTCATGTGATAATTGATTAACGAACAAGGGAATTGCTTTTGCTTTTCTTGAATATTTCTGTATGTGTATTTAAGGTGTTAATCTGATATTGTATGTATCTTAAAAGTGTATTCAACTCAAAAGTAAATTTAAGTAGCTGATAATCACCATCATCTCAGGCTGTAATTGTTTATGGTGTTGTCAAATGAAGTTTTTAGTCTTTCTAACATTTACCTTCTTCCATTAGAATTTCTGTACTATAATTCTCTATTATATGTAAGTTGAAGTAACAATGGTATGGTATTTTTGAAAATCGAAAACTGAAATTACCGATGAAATTTCAAAGCCATACCATACCGTACCATGAACACGATGAGTTCTGCTCACTTTAGATTATTACCTGACAACAACAACAGTAACCCAGATTATTACCTGAGTACCTGAATAATAATGGGCCAAATACATACACAGCCCCTTAAACTTGACACCAAGTTTCACTCAGACACTTCAACTGAGGCTTAGGAACACCTAAACTTTCTACAAAATAAACACATTTTGCTAATATGTAATAGTACGTGTTTCTCACATCTTACATGCGCGTGAAAAGCTAATCTTACATATTGTTGACCGAAAAATGCCTAGTTTTTGGCCGGAAAGTAATATACAGCAATTACCTTTTCTCTAAACTATTTTCTTCTTCTCTGGCCATCTCTCCCGCTTACTTTCTTTTTTTTTAGATCTTGCCTGTGACCACCATAATCACCGACTCCTCTAGCTCACCTCTTTCTCCTTCAAATCCAACCACCAACATCACCACTATCTCCTCCTTGATCTTTTCCAGTTCCGCCGTCGACTACCATATTCCACCACTGTCTTTTTCTTCTTCGGATTCGGCATTGCTAGCTGAACCTCCTTCCCAATACAGGCTTCGCAGCCATCCCTGCTTGCATTTTTGCGTGGATACACTTCTTGATAATGGAATCCGGGGACAACCAATGAGGGACAGTCATAATATAGTTTACAAATCATTTTCTGTCGGCCCCCAACTGAATAAGTTGGCAAAGCCAACACAAGATTAGGGCCGTCCCCTTCATTTTTATGCAGACCCCGGCCCTGGCTGGCTTCTTGGGAAGCACACATCATCATCACCACCACCTCCTCCTTAAAGTCCCATCACTACCACCATTGCCTTATTCTTTATCCAATCTGACCATTATCACTGCTATTTTCATCCCTTTATCAGATCTGGGACCACCACAATCGCATTTTAATTTAGGTAATTTTTTTTGGAAGAAGAATCGAAGCAAATAAAGCATTAACAGACAAGTTAATGACCGCTGCTATGGGATGTACTTGAATACTAAAAAGCTTTCATTTAGATTTGTGTTGTAGCTAAAGTTGGTTGATAGCAGATTCTGCCGGTGACGACGACGGTATTCCGAGCCATCAACTCTGTTTTTCTCTGTCAGATTATTTTTGATATTGCCTATTTTATTTTCGCTGGCCAGTAAATATTTTTATTGGTTTGGTCTTCCCTTTTAAAAGAGAGTGAGATTCACGTACTAGCGTTGGTTTGGATTTATCAAACTTGTGTTTAATAGGTATATTTTATATGGAGTTCAAGTGCTTAATAGGAACAAGCGTCGGTTGAGGTGTCTTAAGTGAAATTTGGTGTCAAGTTTAAGGGCCTGCCTATGTATTTGACCAATAATAGTGTATCATGTTAATAATGTCCTCATGTCGTCCAAGGTTGCTAAGGCAGTTTGAATTGTAGCCTCAGAAACAAAATTAATATTTTTTGGTTTCCCCGCTATTCGGTATTTGCATGGGAACCTCACTAAATTCGAATAGAAAATTCCACATTGTGAGGTAGCGTGCTCCTTAACAAAGGCAACTCAAGGCACTATATTACCACGTCTTGTAAAAAGCTGCTCTTTAATCTCAAAAAATACCGAGTGATTCCTTATTATCCCCCTAATATCTGTGGGCAGTCACTTAGTACTTGTGCTAGTGGGGAGTAGGATTTAGTCGATGACATAGTCGAGGTGCATACATTTGGATCCGGATATCGCCTTTCACCAAATAAAAAAAAGCTACTCTTTAGTATCCAACACTTCATGTTCTTTATCTCACTTTCTAATGGTTATAAATTATAGTTATTGCTCATAGATCCCACCATTACAACCCCATCACTAACAACACTGAACTCATAAGACTCAGGCAAAAAAAAAAAAAAAAAAAAAAATATAGGTACACTGAAAAGCAAACCTAGCACATGTACTGCACAGGGAAGAACTCATTTTCGTCATCATCATCATCATCATCATCTTAACGTTGCGTTGATGCACCCCCGCGGATAAAGGAACCACGGCGATCACTCCCAATCATCACATCTTTCAGTCGGGATATGGGACTAATAATCGTCTTCCCCATTCTCTGTCAATGTGTAGAAAGCAAGTAGGTGAATACAAAAATGCAATTAATAGCAGGATGAAATATTAGCGGCAAATGTGAAATACGGTAATATGGTTTACGAGAATCTTAAACCCCATAAATCATCCACGTGTATAACCTCATTAATTCAGCTTATGTTTCTCACTGTTAGACCATCTCATCTAATGTTATAAAGACTAAGCTCTCATAGGTACTATTTGGCTGCAATCTTTCTTCAAATATTTTAACCCCACAGAAAGGATCATTAAACTCTTTAGGGGTATTCAATCTGTCTAGTTTACGAGTTAATTTTTCAGCACTGTGTCTTATCTACATGTTGTCGAGTAGATCAGAAAGAAGCACAGTGAAAGCTTTCTCATACCATCAGCCCCTCCAAGACCCAATCCTATTTGTTGGGCCCTCTCTTCTAAAGCCTGCCTTAGTCAACTTAAGAAGAAAAAGTTAAGGCTGCTAAGGGTCGCAAAATAACTTCCACTCATAGCTTGCGAAACTCAAAATTTGTTGTAGAACTCAAATGACAGCCGGAATACTGAGGGAAACAAGCTCAATAAGAAAAATCCACTCCCAAAATTGAACGGTATATTTGCATTGTAGTAGGCTATGGTCTGTGTATTCCCCCACTCCCGCCACAAGCTATACCAACTCACCACAACCCTCCTCTCCTTTGAACTACCTACTGTTATCATTGCATCTCCTACTTGCACCAAGTAAAGCAAGCTACCTTCTAGAAGCCTTGGTGTCTCCCACATTCTTTCACATCTCCTTCCTATTCCACCTTTGGATGATTCACTCTGATACAAGAAACTCACCATAAACGCCTCTCGCCTCAATATCATCGAATCCTCCCTTCCACCTCCTAAAAGACCACTCAAATAGCCAGGGAAGAAATTTCTTTGTATCATTCCATTCCCATTCCTACTCCCACTTAATAAATGTATATCCAACTAGTGAATAACATATAATTGACAAAGTAAAATACATATCCCACATGTATCCTGGGAACACGAATATGCACTGCTTCCAGGTAAAGCAGAATAAATATTTCAGCATTACCAAAATAATAGTGATATTTGAAACATTGAAATCTCTCGATAACAACAGATTCAAGCAGGAAAAGAAAAGATGATCAACATAGGAAGAAACCAAAGGGTAAAACAGCAAGTAGGGTGCCATTATTGTTCAAAATGAATGAAATGGAATCTGGACAGATAAAAGAAGAAAAGAATTAGAGCAATGAGAAGGAGGACGATGGAAAGCTAAAGAAGACATTGGAGGTCTGCTAAGTACGACAACTGGTACGCAACCAACCTGAAACAACCTTATTTATATCCAGCAAGTTGGAGTATAATCCTGTGTCTCTCGATTCCTTTTCTCCATTGGAATATCTGATTTGCTAGTATTTACCTGACATTTCCCTCTAACTAGCAAAAATTAGGAAGTACTAAAATCATGTAATCACCTCCTTTTCAGGAAGTTACAATCAAAAGAATCAAGGAAAAAGTTAAGTAATCAATCACTTCAACATGATTCAGCGAATTGATTAAAAAACTCACTAACAATGACAGGACCAAGGTAGGACATGATCAACTCAGTGAAGACAGCAGTTTGAACTACCTCAAGTAGAAAAGCAATAAACTTACCTCATCATTGCCTCCAAACTGCCACTTCATTTGCACTACCTGCCACCTTTCAAGCTGCCATCTCTGACCAATAACCACAAGGCCCATAACAGCTGCAGCAATGAAAACAGACCAGAATGCATTTGCATCTTTTGCATGGGCAATAAGTGAAACAGCCCGCCTTTTCCACCACACTTGACAAGGAAGATTTTCTGCATCATAATTATCCTCATCTTTAGCCTTTGGAAAATTTGACATGCCTGAATCCATACCCTGGTGAAAGGGTTCAACTGGTTCTGCAACAATATTGCTTTCCTCTGTTGATGCTGACCCACCCATGGGTTCTTCACTATGGAAAGAACTATAAGTAGTGGCATCAAAGAAATTCTGCTCTTTGTCCACCAAACCTAACCCCTGCAATACTGCATCTTCTTCAAATTCTGCACCACATGGGGATAAAATGCTACCCTTTTCATCAAATATTTGATCTCCAGGAAATTCCATTGTGCTCAGTACTTTAGTTTTTGTACTCTCTTCGTACATATCTGAATTAACCCGTTTGTCAGCAACAAATTCAGGAGAAGCATCTTTTCCACCCTGCCCGTTAAGAATCTCATCGTTATCTGGTTGAAAAGCCGAATCCTCATGCTGATTTTGTGGAAGGACAAAGTGCCTCGACATAAACAATGGATCAGAACTTTCAGCTACATACTCTGCACTATTATCATCGACAAGGTCGACTTGTTTTGGTCCAGGGGCAGCAGCATATACTGACTGTGTAAGCGTTACAACTTCCCACTCATTTCCACGAGGAGTATTTTCCTCCCCTTTCGCATTATTCGCCATCTTTTGCAATTGGATTCGACACACTTCACATTAATCAGAGAGAAAGAGAGTGGAAATGGCAAAGTGAGTAGAGATTAGAGCTTAGGAGCTCATAAGCATGAAACACATTCAGGAAAAAGAAAAGGTAATAAAAAATTTCCAATACTTCTCATTTTGCAATATATTGAACCTATCCAGTCGTTAGTTATCCATTGATGCTTTACAGATATAGTCATGCTACTAGCAAGTCGACAAATATCAAAAACAGAAGTCTCAAGGCAAATACTTTAGCCGGTAAAACAAAATGCATATTTATACGTGCAAAACAAAAAATTAGAATCTCCACTACTTTAAAACATCTCCAAACTGCTTAAACACTTCAACATATTATAACAAAATTGATGTTTCATCCCTCTATTTCTAACTGTTTGCCAGCAAATTAAAACTCTCTCTCTCTCCATAATTAAGCAACATGTGCATGTGTAAAGCTTATACACAAGTTCTTAACATTCAATTGGAGCAATCAACGTCTAGTTACTGAAAATACATACAAGAAGAGATATACATATACACAAATCTCCAACCTTCCGTCAAAAATCACCAAAAGAAGAAGATGCACAAATTCCAAAACCAAAAAGATAAAGCAGAATAACTGATAGGTAAGTCAATGATCATATAATCGAATCACAAAACCACAGACGCTGTTATTCCAAGTTAAATTTGTGCTGATAGTATTAAAAAATAGAGCTGAATTTTGGAATACTTACAGAAGTGAAAAGCAGATTAGGAGAGTTGAAGATAACGGTGCTGGTGCTACTGTGTTACTGTGAGAGAATTGATTTAGAAACTGTCTCGAATAACGAGCGCAAGCATGATATAGTGAAATGATTTTTGGGGTGAAGAGGTACCGGGAACTTTGTCTAGACAATTGAGGAAGTTTGCAGTTAAACGATGTCGTTTGGCTGCTAAACTGTGGGCTCCAGTGTAGTGTGTGGATGATTGCCGGTTTTTTCGATTGCTTGCGCGAGGAGTGAAGCATCCAGACCAATTCTTGTTCTTTAATACATAGTCCGTTGAATAGCTACAAACCGTATTCCTCTTTGTATTTCTAGTATAATATAAAAAAGGGAGAAAATGATAACAATGGTTCTGGTTTACCCTAAAAGCTGAGTAACAATTAAATTTATATTATGGTTTTAAAGACAAGTGATTTAATCCAATATCAATTGATAAACGATGAATTAAATAGATAAATTAAACATTAATCAAACCGGTATTTAAGCATTGCTTCGACCTCGATTCGAGATAGTCTCGAGGTTGGATGATAAGAACAATAAAGAATGGAACAATTGTGATGAATGATAAGCAAAATAAAGAGAGCAGCGGATGTGTGTATTATTATCAATGAATAATGATGATGTTACAAATGAATGTGATCCCTCTTTATATAATAGATGAATCCTAAATAAGGTACAATTCTAATAACGGAAACAAATCCCATGATTTGCATCAATAACCGCTTTGATTTGATCTGTTCCTGGATTTCCCGGTGATCATCGACCGGTTACTAATATCTCGTCATTCCGTTACTACGCCTTACTCAAAGTCAGTCATGCTTAGTGTCATGGGCGGCTTTCCATCCATGCCCCATGACCCCTTGGACGCGCCCCGTGGCGTCCTAGCAAGCCTCCCAACGCCTAGCGCCACGGACGGCCCCGTGGTCTTGGCCGCTCCAAGTGACAAGCGCGCAGGTGCCTCTGTCGCCCCACCAATTTCCCTCGCTAGCGCCCAGCCGCAAGCAGCTGCCAACAGCGCCGCGCGCACAGACAATGCCGCGCGCGCAGATCATGATGCCGGAGACAAAGTTGCTGCCAACGGACCTGTTTCTACCTTTGTAGAAAACTAAGTCCTTTTCTTTGTAATTATAAACTAGCTTTATTCCATGTACTTCCATTATGTTTGTCTAGCATAGTTTAGTATACTCATGTAACTTGGGTTTATTTTTTTAAAGCATTATTAGGGGGTATCAAGCATTCAAAACT
>ML286657.1:1918-17883 GCA_005239495.1 Nicotiana undulata
CTGAGCGGAACCAAGGGAAGCACGCGTCCTCTCCATCTGCGAGAGAATAGAATAGAAACTCGATCAGTATACCAAAATATACTACGCACGACAGAGTATAAAGAGAAGAGGAGTATCCTAACTTAGCAGCCTCTGGGATAAATACAGACATCTCCGTATCGATCCCTCAGACTCTACCAAGGTTGTCCAAGAGTTGTGAGACCTAAGCAACCTTATGCTCTGATACCAACTTGTCACGACCCAAAATCCCACCTTTCAGACCGTGACTGCGTCTAACGTTGAACCTGCTAGACAAGCCAACGTGCACAACACTTTGACATCTATAAAACAACGTAACAGTAATAAAGCCAATTAACTTTCCAATCTCTACTGGAATATCACAATTTCCTTAACTTTCAACCTTTACCGAACATTCCCAAATCACTTCAAAAGTTTTTACAGCGGAAAAGTAATAATATTCCCAAAACGCATAATGAAATGGTAAATGTAACAACATCGCAAAATCCCAAAACCGGGGTGTCACAACCTCACGGACTATCTAAACCGAGTGCTAAATACAGAGTCTGAAAAGAAATATACAATTGTCTTGGAACTAAGAGAAAAGTAAGACAATGAGGAATCCGAATGCAGGAGAGACACCAAGGCCCACGAACGCCAGCGGGTATATCTTGAAGCTCTGGGTGGACTGAAGGTGACTCCCTCAATGCGGTCCACTGGGTCCGGATGCGTAATCTGCACAACATTAAGAAGTGCAGTGTAGCATCAGTACAACCGAACCCATGTAATGAGTAAGTGCCAAGCCTAACTTCGGTCGAAGTAGTGACGAGGCTAGACTTGACAATAACGATAACCTGTCCTAATCTACAGCAGGTAACAGGGATAATACAAGACTGAGGTAAGCAAGCAAGTAAGGGATACAGGAGTAGTAAAGGGGAAACAAGTGAAGTGAAGCAGTCTAATTGACAGATAGAAGTAAACAAGGGAGGCAATCTAATACAATAGCCCACGAAGCAAGTATAAATATCAGAAAAGTAAACAATGGCCCGCCATCACCCTTCGTGCTTTTACTCTCTTCCTCACAATGCAATGTAATCAATATCATGGCACGGCATCACCCTTCGTGCTTTTACTCTCTTCCTCACAATGCAATGTACAATGTATCATGGCACGAAATTAACCTTCGTGCTTATAATCAATAAAAGTCATGGCACGGCATTTACCTTCGTGCTTATAATCAATATGAGTCATGGCACGACATCACCCTTCGTGTTTTACGCTCTTCCTCACTATGGAATGTAATCACATATTATGGCACGGCATAACCCTTCGTGATTTACACTCTTCCTCACCAAACAATAACAAATAAAATGGCAAGGAGTACAGCATAGTGGAAATAAGCAGTTCAAAACACCCGGCAAGGAGGGGAACATCAATTAGTAGCTCAAGAAATGCCCGGCAAGGGTCTCAGCTATAACTAATCACCTCAATCGCATACTCTAAACTTGTATTATCATTCGCATCAACACTTCTCAAACTCAACAGCCAATACTTTCAATCAAGAATAAACTATCAAGTAAAGACAATCTCACAATATGCTAAACATGGAAGAGATACTGCAATTTCTATCAAAATAGACTCACGGGCATGCTTGACTCACATTGCATAGGTACTCGTCACCTCACCTATGCAATGAACATGATAATCACTTAGCACATAGCAAATAATACCTATTCCCTCACCAAAGTTAGGCAAGACACTTACCTCGGTCCAAAGTATAGCAATCAACCCTCTAGGACCGTCTTTCCTTTATAATCCGACTCCGAAACAACGATATCTAGGCATAATTAATTCAATAATATCAATAAAGACTCAACAATACAATCCCATAGCCTAGATATTCAATTTCTAGCATTCTTCCAAAATTACCAAAATTCGACCCGGGCCCGCTTTGTCCAAACTCGAGGTTCGGACCAAAACCCGTTCACCCATTACCCCACGAGTTAAAATATATGATTTGTTTCAAGATCCGACCCCAAATTGAGGCTGAATCACCCAATTTTCCCAACAACCTAATTCTACCCAAAACCCCTAATTTCTATTTGATTTTATGATTTTGGCCTAGATTTCTAATGATTATGAAAGGAAAGTGGAAGAAATAGAAGTTGAAATCACTTACCCAAAGGTTTATTGAAGGATACTAGATTGGGGGTCGACACTGGAGGTTGGAGGGGGAGAAGAAGGCTGAAAATAGCAAAGTCCCGTATGAAATATTCTGTTTTGAACTCATTTAATAGCTGGGCGAAATATCTCTATGCGATCGCGGAAGCAGGGATGCGATCGCATAGAGACCAAGGCTGGGTACACTGCGATCGCGGAAGGGCTAATGCGATCGCACAGGTATACCACCTCCCCCTTATGCGATCGCACAAAGGAAATAGCGACCGCACAGAGTAACTCCCCCCAGCTCCCCTTACCCACCTAATACAGTATGCGACCGCGGAAGGCATCTGAGCATAAGTCTGCGATCGCGGAGCCAAACATGTGATCGCAGAGAACAACAGTTGGGTCCCTCAAGATAACCCTATGCGATAGCAAATTCAAGGGTGCGATCGCAGAGAAGAAAACACCAGACACCAGATCTGACTTCAAAACACCAGATTTTTCCAACTTTTTACACTCTGTTAGCTACCCGAAACTCACCCGAGCCCTCGGGTCTCAAAACCAAAAACACTCACGTCTCCCAATACATCCTACGGACTTGTTCAAGCTTTTAAATCATCAAAATATCATCAAAAACACGGAATTAAACCTCAAAACTCTTAGAAATTTCTTAAACTTCATAAACTTCTAAATTTCCCATTTTTAATCCGAATCACGTCATTTCAAGTCCGTTTTACACCAAATTTCACAGATAAGTCACATAACATATAATAAACCTGTTCCGGGCTTCGAAACCATAATATGGGCCCGGTAACACAATTTTCACATAATAATTCATTTTCAAAATCCTTTATTATTTTCAGAAAACAATTTTCTTTAAAAATTCATTTCTCGGGCTTGGGACCTCGGAATTTGCTTCCGGGCATACGCCCAAGTCCCATATTTTCCTACAGACCCTGCGGGACCGTCACATTACGGGTCTGGGCCCGTTTACCAAAAATGTTGACCAAAGTCAACTTTGTTCAATTATTCAATTCAAAGTTCCATTTTTATCAAATTTTCACATAGAAGCTTCCCGGCTACATGCCCGGGCTGCACACGCATATCGAAGTGAGATTAACGGAGGCTTTTGGGGCCTCGGAACACATATTTAGCTAGAATTACTTAGGATGACATTTTGGGTCATCACATCTATTTTTATAAATTGAGGTAATTTAAAAGATTTCTAACAGGATGAACCTGTTTCATCCATGCTGATTTATCTGACTGACGAGGTACGTTCTCTTCTCCATATATTAATTCCATTACAGTCATACATGAGCAGGATTCTTTCCATAATTGTTTCAAATTCAAAACTTCGTACTTACCCAAATTGAACCAGTTTCAATAAGTCCCATCTTCACTTATGTAGCCTAGTTTTAGGGGGAAATTAAATGTCTAATCAATGTCAGTCCTTCGGCGATTAGACTCCTAATTGAGTAAATGTTCTGCAGTTGTAATCTCCCCAGCCACATCTTATATAAGGGTCATCATTACTCTTTTCTTCATAAAGTAACCGTCGAACCAAGTTTAACTCATTCCACAATCCAAAACTGCTTACTCGCCTTTTTCTTCCTAACTTCACATAGTCATGTCTTCACCACCACCTGCTTCGTCTTCTAATTCATCACCTAA
Source organism: Nicotiana undulata (assembly GCA_005239495.1). Taxonomy (NCBI): domain Eukaryota; kingdom Viridiplantae; phylum Streptophyta; class Magnoliopsida; order Solanales; family Solanaceae; genus Nicotiana; species Nicotiana undulata. Next base: position 5,753 of record ML286657.1, read on the forward strand.
TCGTGATAATGATGGAGGAAATTCTGAGTCTGAATCTAACTCTCCATCTGTATACAGTTCCCAATAACCAGAAATCTCATCAACCCCTGAAAATACACCCATTCCTGAACCTACTCCAAACCCTACTCCTGCCCCCAAGAATCGTCGTGTCAAAGTTCTTGCCCGGAAAACTGTTGCTTCTGGGACTAGGGAAAAATTATTGGAAGATCTTATTGAAGCAGACAAGGTTCTAAGACAGATTCGTCCAGTGAATGTTTTAAATCAGCCAACGAGGAAGATGTACCTGGTTCAACCAGCTCTGAGAAAGGTAATCTTGAAATTAGTTCTGAAGCTGCTTTTGCTGATAAACGATTCGTGTTGGTTGGGTCTATTATTGATGTTGAAGTGACAAGTAGGCAGAGGGGAGATAGAAAAGAAATAATTTTTGAGAGAGAGGGAAAAGAAGTTGAGAGGGGATTTGGGGGGGATGGTACCACGCTGGTTATCTATGGTTCCATTCCTGAAAATGCTGGAGAAAACGTCACAGAGTTAGGGGGAAGTACAGTTGAGGAGGCTGTAATAGGTCTTGCAAGTTTGAAGAAAGGCACAGTTGAACCTGGTTCATCTGGGAAGAAACATTGGCTGAAAGACTGAATAAATTGGGGGAGTCCTATAACCCTAAGAAAAGGCAGAGTCAAAAGTCCAAGAAGGCAACTCACTCAGTTCCTTCCAAGAAGAGGAAAGTTTCTGAAGCTGCTGGTGTTTCTGCTCCAAAAGCACGAGCTACTCGTAACACAGTGAGAGATGAAGAAGAGAAATGGGAAAAGGCTCTGCAAGATAGCAAGAGGAAGAGGGCAGCAAAGGGAAAAGCAAAAGTTGGAGAGCCTATTGAGGCTGTTGTTATTGAAGAAGAGACGTTGGACCTGATCCAACAAGAGGAGCAGCTGGCTCCAGCTGTGATTAGGACACCAAAACCCAAACAGGCTAAGGCTTCTACAATGAAGTCAGCTGCTGTGTCCGCTGCAAATCCAAGCACCGTCAAAAGGACCAGTTCCAAGCCAAAGAAAGTGAAAATTGTTGCTAAGGAGGATGATGATGCAGACTGGAGTGGAGAGGAGGAGAAGGAAATAGGAGAGGTGACTGACAGAGTTACCATGTTTGAAAAATAAATAATTCTAAAGGGTAAGCTGATGAAGAATCTAGATGAGACTGAAATGCAGTATTTGCTGGGAACTCTAGAGGTATAGGGCTGGAAGGACATGGTCTTTTGTATGGAAGGCATGCTGGCAAGAGTTGATTTGGTAGAATTCATAGGGAATGCGATTGTCAAGAACGGCAGGGTCACATCAATGGTCAAAGGAATTGAAGTTTCTTTTGATACTAAAGAATTGGGTATTATTCTAGACATACCAGCTGAGGGATATGAGGACTACACAAGGAAAAGATGGCCTTGTCTAGATGGGATGGCCTCAACAATTAACATCACCAGGTTCTTCAGTGATAATGGGAAAGAGATTGAACCCAAACCTGTCTACAAGAGTGAAATGAAGCCAGAACACAAGCTATTCTTCAAGTTCGTCATCAAGTTTCTACTGCCCAGACAAGAAAGAAGGCACATTGCCAACTATATGGATCTGACCTTGATGGAATGCTTGTACAGGGGAAGGAAAATAAATTGGCCAGCTTTCATCATCCAACTCTTGTATAGAGTTGTGAATGGAACAAAAGCTCATGCAATCCCATATAGATTTATTCTGACAGCTGTGCTTGCTCATTTTGGGGTTCCAGTGACGAAGGCTGAAATGGCGACTGCCAAGGATTATTTTGGGAAGGAAACTTTGCTATCATGTGATTATATTGTCAATGTTCCTATGGATGAACCTGGTTCATCTAGGAAGCAGCCAGTCAACAGCAAAGTAAGAACTCTGGTGCAGGAAAGCGAGATTAAGGATATGGAGATCCTTCGTTTGGAGTCTCGTGTGATTGGGATTGAAGTTGAGCGGGATGCTCTCAGGGCTGAATTAGCAAAGGAGAAAGAAAAGAACAAGGGTGTTCTTAAGCAGATGCTTTTTCTCCTACAATCCAAGACCACAACCTCCTCTACACCTTCTCATCCTTAGGATATCCAGAGCTTCCCCATAACCTTTCAAGTGCCCAGTTCGGGACATGTTTATGTCTTGTTAAACTTGTTTCTATCTTTTTATGTTTTTTTGCTCATGGTTGGTTTGTTTTTGTTTTACTGTATGGTGGTTGATAATCGTTACTAATCAATGAATTTGCTTCTAATTATTGACTTATCTCAATTTGTTATTTAGCATATATTTATTGGCTTCTTGTGTTGATTAATCATGCTTTTCACCTGCAGTTGCCTCAATGTCCATGAGTAATAATTAATCAATCTGGTAAGTGTATCATTTTGCAATCTTTTCGATGATGCCAAAAGGGGGAAGATATGTGTTGTACTGAATTTGTGATATTTATAACCTAATGAACCTGGTTTCTCTACGATTAATGCTTAAAATTGTACAAAGTGTTTGAAGTGTATACATGATTAAGCATAGAGTTTGTCATCATCAAAAAAGGGGGAATTTGTTGACCCATGTCACTGCATAAGTTTAGAAGATTAACAAAGGCTGACCGGTTGAACCAGGTCCATCAGGGCACACATCTTGGAACTAAATAGCTGGCACATGAACCGTATATGCATAGGAGATATTTGTGATTGTGAAGTATCAATGAACCAAGAGATTGTCTTCTAATGCGAAAAGGTTGCAAACTGATAAAGAAGATTGAAGTTGATTTAAGCAAGGACAGAAATAAAGAAGGAAGTTGAGTCATAGTCGAACTCGTATACCCAGGTAGAGTTGGATCAGAATTGAACCATGTACTCAATAACTGACTCTATAAATACTCGAAGTATTTCTGCCGGAACTTTGGACACACAAAGACAAAAGTGAATCAAGTTCTGAAAAGCAAAGTTCCCAGGATATTTTGCAAGCAGAAGTATTGTGCGAAGGCTACAGTTCAACTAGAAGAAACAGTTTCATCGTTGATGTATTGAGTCTAGTTGATTGTAGTAGGTGTTTCAATATTGTATCTTATCAGCTTTCATAGAAGCAATTGTAATAGGTACACATTGTTCAAGTTAGAGTTAGCTTGAAATCTGTAGAAATTAGCTAGAGGCTAGTTGATACAAAGAGGTTAGAGTTAGTCCTAGGATTACAAAAGAGTTTATTTTGTAAGTTCGTTTGGCTCAGAGTTTTTAGTGAAGAGTTTGAGCAAATCCTACTGAGGAGTAGGTCGTGGTTTTTTCACCTTTTGAGCCAGGTGTTTCCACGTAAAAGTCTCTGTGTCTTTACTTTACTGCTTTATTATTTTGCAACAGTAGAAAGTAGTACACCAAGAAGAACCAGGTTCTCTTATTAGACAACACTCGAAAATTGGGTACTGCAGAATTAACTTATATTATTGTGTTGTATTGAAGTCTAAAACAACACTAGGTATATGATACCACTATTGGGTGGCTTAACGAGGGTATGCACTCAGAAAGGGCAATGTGTGGAGTTAAGGGTGCTTCATTGGTATTGCGACGCTCTCTTGTTGGATCAACTGCTGATATTCAAGGTTGCTTGGTGACACAGGAGAATTATAGGGGTATCCCTCACGGAATAATTGAGTATCAGGGATGTGTTATATATTCGAGCGGTGGAGTTGGGATCAGGTATGGTAATTTTGGCGCTTCATGGACTTCGAGACTGAGAGTTCTCATAAACAGATTATTGTGTGGCTGTGGACTGTGAGGATGCGAGCAAGGCTAGTCAGATGTTAGTAAATGCCATGATTCAGTCATTGTGAACCTTCAGAGAGTTATCTATATGTTGTGGGTGACCAGAATTGATTTAGGGTTATTGGTAGGCCCAGTATAGGTGCGTGTTCTGCACCGGGTCGGAATTGTTGACTTCGAATTTTCTATAGTTGAGGGATGCACCATTCGATTATCATTGAGTTTATTCATATTCTGGAGCGAAATATGAGTTACCCTTCGGTGTTGCGAGGAGTGGTGATTGTTGGTTATATGCACATATGGTGCGTATTTATTTTGGTTTTATAGCGGGATTTGAGTAAGGTAAGTAATTAGGTATTGCGGGATTGAGACGCATTGGTTATGTTCTTCTGATTCGAGTGGCATGGTATCGCCCGATTTCCCCGTGGTTATGGCAATGCACTTGGAGTGCTTGATGTCGAATTGCGCATGGTTATGGATTTTTGGGCAAGGCGGCTTGAAGTGTTTCATGTGGGCCAGCGTTTGGACCGGATCCCGCATCATAGCGGAGTTATGTGAAGACATGATCCTTAGTGTCAGGTTTGTGTGTTTTGATTTTACGATGTGTGTCAGGCTCTTAGCGTGGTGTGGTGATGGTAATTGTTTATGGAAGGATAGTCCTCTCGTGTGAATCTCTTCTATGATTCGAATTTGTGGGATGTTGCTATTGAGTGCACGAGTTGCACACGTTATGGCTTTGGATTGTATTGATGCGTCATGTCATCAGAGTGGTCGTGTTGGATGAGAAGAGGTCATTGGACCTAGACTGAATACTACCAAAGTTGACTACAACATGGTTGGAAGGATGGTATTGGAAGTTGGCTTTGAAATCTGCTATAATTTCTGACGGAGAAAGGGGGTGGTCCATGACTGGCTGATCGGACAAATGGTTGCTAGTTTTAATAGTTTCTTTCATCATCGGCAGTATATGAAAGTGTTAGAGCGAGGCATTGCTTGATGAGAGGTTATGTACCGGTATTGGGTGGTTTTGAGCAGCTATTGTGGTTAAGAGTCATAACTATGAGTGCTCGAGTCATGCGGTATATTATGTGATTACATCTGGGGTATGTATATGGCTTGATACGGCGTGTTCAGACTTGTTCAGTTTATAGTCGTGGAGTTTTGATCTTGTAAATTATTTCACAAGTGGAAATTTGATTATAAGGTTTATGGGTCAGGATTGGATTTCGAAATTTCATCTGTGTTGTGCTATTGGACCTATATGGGGTAGGGTGATGTGGGATCACCCCCCGAATATGGCCATGGTAGGTTACTCGGCAATTTTGGCGATGTTTGGAACAACCCTAGGAACGTTCGAGGACGAACGTTTGTTTAAGAGGGGGAGAATGTAACGACCCGACCGGTCGTTCCGTAGAATTCGCACAGTTATTCTCGTTTTTGCCTTGTCATGCATTGTTTATGCTAATTATGATGTGTTGGAGTCGGTTGGTTTGGGTTCGGACTGGTTGTAGTGAGAATTTAGACACTTAGTCTCTTAAAGTAACCTTATAGTTGGAAAAATCAACCGGGAGTTTACTTCTTGGTAACGATCTCGAAATGCGGAGTTTATGGCTCAGGTAGCTTCGTTAGGTGATTTGGGACTTAGGAGTGTGTTCGGAATGTAGTTTGGAGGTCCGGTGTAGAATTAGGCTTGAATTGGCGAAAGTTAGTTTTTGGTGATTTCCGGTCGGCAGTGGTAAATAGGCTATCGGGGTCAGAGTGGATTTTCGGAAGTTGGAACAGGTTCGTAGTGCCATTTTGGGTGTGTGTGCAAAATTTCAGGTCCATCGGGCGTGTTTTGGATGGTTTCGGCATCTTTGGCGAAGTTTTAAAGTTTTAAAGTTCACAGGCTTGAATTCGAGGTGAATTTAGTGTTTGGGTGTTATTTTTGGTGTTCCGAGGGTGCGACTAAGTCCGGATGATCATTTATGTCTTGTTGGTATTTTTGGTTGGGGCCCCGAGGGGCTCGGGATTTATTTAGGGTGGTTAACGGAGGTTTGGACTTGGAATTTGCAGCAAAATAGCTGCTAGTGTCATTTTGCTGGTGTGACCGCACATGCGGATGGGGAACCGCAGGTGAGGGCCCGCAAAAGCGGACGGGACTCCGCAGATGCGGAAGTTTGACTGGCTGAGGGAATTCCGCATGTGTGAGGTATTTTCCGCACATGCAAAGCCGCAGATGCGGAAGGACGAGCGCATGTGCGGAGGCTGAGATTTTGAGGGGTCTCCGCAGGTGCACACCTGGTACCTCAGGTGCGGGTCCGCAGGTGCGCGTAAGTGGTCGCAGGTGTGGAACCACTGTTCAGAAAGTATATGAGCATGCCTTCACGAATTTGAGCCATTTTTCTCAATATTTCATCCGGGTTTGAAGCTTTTGAAAGGTTTTTGAAGAGGGAAATCGATAGTTCTTCATTGAGGTAAGGTTTTTTGACTCTAAACTCGTTTATATGTGATTAAAAGTCTGATTAATGGTGAAAATTCAGGGAAATATCAGTGCAAAATAGGTAATTAGGGCTTGAGATTAAGAGACCTTAAAATGGGAATTTGAGGGGTCATTTGAACTCCGATTTCAGTGTTCTTGGTATGTATATACTCGTGGGACGATGAGGATTCTTGTGGTGTGAATTTTCCCAAATTCTGAGACGTGGGCCCGGGGGTCGGGTTTGACCAATTTCGGGATTTTTGAGTATTTTGTTTGATAAATTTTGATTGGGTTTCATTCCTTGGCATATTATAATGGTAAAAATCTGATTTTAGGTAGATTTGGAGCACTCGGAGGCCGAATCTAGAGGCAAAGGCACTGCGGACTAGTATTTTAGCCGGTTTTGAGGTAAGTAACGTTTCCAAACTTTGTTCTGAGGGTTTGAAACCCCGAACTATATGATATATGACTATCACGAAGGTGACGCACACGCCAAGTGACGGGCGTGCGGGCGTGCACCAAGTGATTCGTGGCCTGCCTCATCCTATGGCACCGTCTAGTAACTATTACAGATTGATGTCCGCACTTCTATTATGTGGTAAACGTGAACCTGTTAGAAATCATGTTAAGTATAAATGCAAAGGCTTCACGCCGAACATGCTGAGACCCGAGTGGTTGTCTATTACTGTCTCCTCTTGTGATTATTTGATTTCATATACTCAGTCCTGTTATAGCATACCATTTCATGCCTCAGTCTCAGAAATTGTTAATTATATGCATATTTATCATTGTATGGGCTGATTTATACATCTGTGAGCCATATGAGTGAGACTGGAAATTAATGACTGAGTGCGGCCGAGGGCCTGTTATTGAGACAGTTATGAGATCGGACTGCACACCGTAGCGATACCATAATCATGCTTTCGTTGGCTTGATATAGCGCTTGGGCTTATAGGAGCCCCTCCGGAGTCTTTACACCCCTAATGAGCGCATTGATATTGAGGGATGGATGTTCCCTAGACATGGATCTTGTCCGAAGTTGATGATATGTTAGGGATGGATCTTCCCTGGACATGGATCTTGTCCGAGTGTTGTATTCCGGAGATGGATCTTCTTCGTGGGGCTGGATTGGCCTTTTCCTCAGTACTGAGTGACTACGGTCACCGATGATTATGTACATTCCGGGATGGATCTTCCCTGGGCCTGGGAGCCATATACGGTACTGAGTGGACTGTTGTGTGAGAGTTGTGAGCACTATCTGCATTCCCATACTGGTTTCATGCATTCATATATTGGCATGTAGAGTATACTGGGTTTACTTGGCATATTTTGTTCAATTTCTGATAAACTGTTAGCATGTCTAGTTTCTGTACACTACTTATTGAAAATTTTGAGGTTTAGTCCGTCACTACCTCTCAACCCATAGTTTCGGTTCGTTACTTCTGAGTTGGTGTACTCACGTTACCCCCTGCACCTTGTGTGCAGATCCAGGTTCATCGGGACCCGGTAGCGGTTGCGGATTTGCTGTTAGAGTTCTTTTGGAGTCTTCGAGGTGGCAGCTGGCGATCGCGGCCTCGTCTTCTCCCTCTTTATCTTCCTGTTGCCTTTTATTGTTACAAACTATGTTGTCTATTTTCGTATTTTGATATTCTTATGCCATAGTAGCTTGTGACTGAGTGACACTAGATCCGGGGTTGTAGAACTTAAATTGTGGTTTCAGATATTGTTTCAACTTCAGATTTATTATTATTATTATCCGCGGACTTGTTAAAAATTATATTTTATTGGTATTTGCATTTAGCTAAGATAAAATGGGTGGCTTGCCTGTTTCCACGACAGGCGCCATCACGACTCCGGAATTGGGTCGTGACATTGACCAAATCCAAATTAAAATTAAAATCTGAAGCCGAGCCGAGCGAGCGACGACGACGACGGCACGAGGCTTGCCTTCTTCTCAACTCTTTAAGAGCTAGAAGAAAAGCTTCTCTATATATACACATAGATTTTCTTTCCTTCTTCCAATGAGGGACGAAGCGCACTAATTCAAAATTTCACTTCCCTCCATTTCTTTTCCACCATTTTCCATTCACTCTCTTTAAGCTACACCAAGCTTAAAATTAAGCTACACTAAGCTTAAAGATCAACAATCCCCCACATGAATGGGGAATGGATTCAAAATAAAGGAATGCACGGACGTGTGTGTGTTTTACATGCAAGAATTAATTGCCTCTGGATAAGTATGTTTCCCTTTGAACTTTCCGTAGTGAACTTATATTGGATATACTCGGTCAATCGGTAGATTAGATATCTTTGAACCGTCGAGCTTTGTTGTATACCTAGACAACATAAGTCACACAATCAATCCTTAACCATCTATGGTTCTCACGGTTGTGTTCGTTTCAGCCATGAACACCGCCTGGTTTCATGAGTGCTTAGATAATGGGACTTTACTTTCATTCCCCTTGAAGCGGCTTATACTTCACACTCACATATGTGATTCCTAAACGTGTAATCCTAAAGACACACTATCTGGTCATATCCTGCCATACTTAGCAAATCATTAAAAAGTTTTAAGCTTTATTGACTCATCAATAAGCCTTAATGCTTTGCCTTGATTTTGAACATTGTCTTCATCACGAGAATGGGTTGAGTTATTTGACAATGTTAAACCATCATTCATAACTGTCACGACCCCAAATCCTAACAGGCCGTGATGACGCCTATCGTGGAACTAGGCTAGCCCACCATCACATTACTACGCATTTGTTCTATTATAAAAATTCACAATTCAATAACAAACGGCAAACATAGCATAAAATGAATTCTTTAAGTCTTAGCGCCCCAATAATAGTCTAAACAACTCTAAACAAAACCTCCCAAGACCGGAGTCAACATGGTCACAAGCATCTACGAAATACAACTAACTATGCTAAAGTCTTAATCAATGTCTATGAAATAAATACTAATACTAATAAAGGAAGGTAAATGGAGAAGCTGTGGATGCTGGACAGCTACCTCGAAATCCCGTGAGCTGGTGATAACAAACTCGGACAACTACTGCTCCGAATCAATACCTGGATCTGCACACAGAGGTGCAGGGAGTAATGATGAGTACGCCAATTCAGTAGTACTGAAAATAAATCACAATCTGAGAATTACGAAACACACAAAACAGATACACCAATTCACAAAAACAGTAAATCACCAAGTCACCATAAGTATTTATCAAATACATAAGTTCAAAAAAAACCAAATTTCCAGAAATTCTTTGAAACAAGTATAATTTCAATATATATCTCAGTAAAACTCTCAGTAAAAATCAGTTTGAAAACGGAGTGAATCATAGTTCAAAAACTCAGTAAAATCATCATAAATCTGCCCCTCGGGCCATAATAATTTCTCGTAACAATTTCCCTCAGTATCAGCCCATCAGGAAACCTCACAGTCACTCAATATTATCCCATCATGCAACCTCACAGTCACTCAATATTAGCCCATCAGGAAACCTCACAGTCACTCAGTAGCAGCCCCACGCGCAACATCACTCATTAGGTACCTGCGCTCACTGGGGGTGTGTACAGACTCCGAAGGGGCTCCTACAACCCAAGCACTATAACAAGCCACATCATGGCTTAAATCACTCACAATATAGGCCCGCATCCTCACTCATATCATAACATCCTCACATTATAGGCCCGCAGCCTCACTCAGTCAGACACTCTCAACTTGCCCTTCAGGCCATAAATATACCGGGTTCTCGATCCAAAAACAGTGTTTCAGTTTCAAGAAATAGTATCAAAAATACTCTGAGTGTCAAAACAATTAACAAGAAAAGACTGAGTGAAAATCATAACATATCAGTGAGGAAAATAGTAAAAACAGCTCCCAAGGGGTAAACAATTCGGCACTAGGCCCCAAACATGTATTACAGCCCAAAACACATCAAATATATTGCAATACTATTAAACATATGCTTAAAAATCAATTTCGCAACTCAATAGTTTCCTAAATAGGGAATATATTTCCAAATTTCCAACCTTTGTATTCCAAAACCCGTGAAAGGGTGCAGAGTTCGGGGTTTCATACCCTCAGGACAGGATTTAAAGACATTACTTACCTCAAACTAGCCCGCAAACTATTTCGCATTACGCTTGCCTCTCGTATCAACCCCCAAGTGCTCCAAATCTACCAAGTTCAGATTTTTATCATCATATTATGCTTAAGGAATGAATTCCAATATAAAAATATCAGTTTTAGCTCAAAACCCGAAATTTTCTCAAACCCGACCCCTGGGCCCGCATCTCGGAACTCAGAAAGTTTTATACCAAAATGTTCTTCGTCATCTCACGAGTCCGCACATATAAAGAACGTGCAAATCGGAGTTTGTTTGATCCCTCAAATCGACCCTTAAAGGTCTCATAATCTCAAGCCCTAACCCCCCTTTTCTACTGATTTTCATGAATTAAACACTGAGATTATGTTCCTTAATCACCTATAATCAAGTTTTAAGGTCCAAAATACTTACCTCTATGATGAACACTGATTTCCTCACTTCAAATTCGCCTCAAAAGCTTCTTACCGTTCAAAAATGGTGTAAAAAGGGTTAATGGTCGCGAAGAGTTTATTTTATAACTGCCCATATTTTAACTCTCCGCGATCGCGATCATCAGGGGGCGTTCGCACAGACCAATTGCCCTTTGACCTTCACGATCGTGGTCAACGCTCCGCGAACGCACTGCTTTGCCCAGTCGACTCTTCGCGATCGCACCCCCAGGTCCGCGTTCGCACTGACCAATGGCCTGGGGGTCCCTCAGGTGATTTTCAACCCTATGTGAACGCACCAGCACCCCTACGTTCGCGATGGATCGACCAAATCCTCTCCGCATTCGTACTGAACAAAACCACCCCAGCTCCCCACTTCCTCTATGCGAACGCGGGCCCTCCTCCGCGATCGCATAGGGTAAAATCCCTGTGCAAAAACACCAGCAAAGCATCATTCTCCTTAAGTCTAAATGAGTCCGTTAATCACCCGAAATCAATCCCGAGCCCCTCGCGACCTCAACCAATTATCCCAACTTGTCATAAATGATCATTCAAACTTAGACGCACTCTCAAAACACTAAAAATAACATCAAAGCACCAAAATCTCATCGGATTCAAGCCTAAGAACTTTTAGATTTCTAAAATCCACCAACGATGCCGAAACTATTCAAAACAACTCCGATTGACCTGAAATTTTGCAGACATATCCAAAATGACATTACGAACCTGCTCCATTTGTTTGAATTCCATTCTGACTCCGATAGCCTATTTTCCATTGCCGACCGAAAATCGTCAAAAACTAACTTTCGCCAATTCAAGCCTAATTCTACACTGTACATCACGAAATTATTCTGAACACACTCCTAAGTTCCAAATCACCTAACGAAGCTATCCGAGCCATAAAATCTACATTCCCAGGCCGTTTACCAATAAGTCAACTCTCAGTTAACTTTTCCAACTTTAAGGCTATTATTAAACACTAAATGACTAAACTCTCACTACGACGTTTTCGATTTCAAGCCTACCAACTCTAACACATCAATAATAGTTAAACCAAGCTATGACAAGGTAATACCAGTAATTATGATGCATGTTCTACGTAACGACAGACCGGGTCGTTACAATGTCACGACCCCAAATCCTAACAGGCCGTGATGGCGCCTATTGTGGAACTAGGCTAGCCAACCATCACAATGCTACACTTTTGTTCAATTAAAATAGTTCACAATTAAATAATAAGCAAGCAACCACATCATAATTTATAGAAATAAGTCTTAACGTCCCAATAATATTCTAACAACCTCCCAAGAACTGGAGTCAATAGTCATGAGCATCTAAGAATAAATAAATCTAACTCTGCTAAAA
>ML286658.1:0-34074 GCA_005239495.1 Nicotiana undulata
ACCTCCCGACCCCACGCGCCCCAAACGCTCTACGCGATCGCAAGAAACCTCACGCGACCGCACGTCCTAACCTGCTCGTTCTCTGTGATCGCGGGCATACTTATGCGATCGCAGAGAGTAAGTACTGACCCCTCTCAAAATTCTCTATGCGATCGCGACTCCCTTTATGCGATCGCAGAGAGTAAAAATCTGCTGCACTGACACCAGAAAACCAGCAGTGTTTTCAAGGCTAAAACTAGTTTGTTAATCACCCGAAATCAATCCCGAGCCCCTCGGGACCCCAACCAAACTTACCAACATATCCCATAACATCATTCAAACTTATTTGCACTCTAAAAACATCAAAACACCAAAATTTCATCGGATTCAAGCCTATGATTTCCAAAAACTTCCGAAACGCGCATTTGATCAAAAACCCAACCAAATCATTTCCGAATGATCTGAAATGTTGCGGGCAAGTCCAAAATGACCTAAAGAAGCTACAGCAACTCTCGGAATCCCATTCCGACCCTCGGATCAAAATCTCGCCTATCAACCGGAATTCGCCAAAATACTAACTTCGCCAATTCAAGCCTAATTCTACATCGGGCATCCTAAAAATATTCTGAACACACTCCTAAGTCCCAAATCACCTAACGAAGCTATCCGAACCATAAAATACGTATTCCGAGGTCGTTTACCAATAAGTCAACTCTTAGTTGACTTTTCCCATTTTAAGGTTGTTCTTAAGGACTAAGTGACTAAATTCTCATTTAACCATTTCGATTTCAAGCCTATCAACTCTAACACATTAATAATAGAATAACCAACATATACTTAGACACTAACAACAGTTAAAATGCAGGTTTTACGTAACGACAGACCGGGTCGTTACAATAAACCTCTCCCCATTCCCCTTTGAAACAGTTCAAAAATCATTAAGAAAACTACAAAAAATAAAATCTAAAGTTTTATGCTCTTTAATCTTGAATAATCTTGTTTTGTACTTTGATTCCTGGCCGGCTGAAAGCCGAGGCCAGAAAATCGAAGTTCTTGATCTGTTGGTGATATTCACAATACTGTACGCTTCCTTTATTTCTTGTTTCATTTTAACAGGTGAGTTACCAAGCCTTTGCCATTTCATTCTGCTTTACCTGCTATTTTGCTCAATGTGTTACTTCAATTCTAGACTCTGCTAATCTAAATGCCAATACATTTGAGTTTGAGACATGTTTAGACTTGAATTGATTAATTTCTCTTAATTCTTCCTAGTCTATGTGTTATTGATAGCCACCCCCTTCTGTTTAGAACTATTACTTGAACATGCACTCATACCCCCTTTCTATGGATTAGCTAACTAAGTATGAGTGTATTCGTTAAGAGAATAACAAGTTTGTTCTGAATTTTTTGCAATGTAGCCTGTTTGATCTTGTTTCATCATATCTTGACTTCTCCAGTAATTGTCCTAATTAGTTTTCAGCATGTTATGGTCTATTACCAATTGATGTGATTGCATCTTGTGACGCTAGTTTCTGCACTTAGCATAATCTGAATTCTCTTTTATCACTGTAAACATGTCTTGTAACTTGTCTTGTTAACATGTGCATTATGTGATTGAACTCAATTCCTGAAACTTGGTTAAGTCTGCCTTAAATTTAAGCATGTCTATTATTTGTTTTTATACGCTCAATTTGATTATGTCATTCACCGTCTGGTCCCTTTGAATTGTTATTCTTAGTCAGCTGAAAGCCAAGGCTACTTAGGTTCAGTCCTTTGACTTACCTAGTGTGAGCACTACTCAGGGTTCATTTTAGACCCTTGTGAACTCTGACACACTAGGACTTGGTCCTTAGTCTCTCCTCTGAACTGTCTCTATTAACCTCCTAGTGTGAGCACTACCCTGGGTTCTTGAAGCCCTTAAGAACTCTGACACTAGGGTCTTGGTTCTATATTCTCAACTTTGTTTTATGCCCACTCGGTGAATCACTCAATTCCTGGCTGCCTTATGTCCATAAAGATGTAATTTTGGGCTGTTATGAATCATGGGAATGAAGGTCTGGCCTGGCCAGGTGTATCTTCGGGCCTACTATAGGATCCCTATAGCTATTATACTTTGTAATTTATTCTATTCATTCTGGGTCTGTAATAATTCTTGTAATAACATTTGGGGTACTATTAAAAGTGGGAAAGGGGGTTTTATTTTACAAATCCTGCCTATATGTTCGTTACTTAGTTAAATGTTGTTATTATTCTCAAACATGTTCAGTTGTCATGTGTTAGAAATCATGCCTATAGGTATTCTATTTTGCTCAAAATGTGTAGTTATTATAAAAATCTCTCCTATAAGTATCATATTATTCTTAAACATGTTCGATTATTATGTGTTAGCAAGCCTGCCTATAGGTTCTTCATTTGGTTCAAATGTGTTCTACTTCTACTTGTTAGAAACCATGCCTATAGGATATTGAATGATGAATATCTCAATGTGCGCATAGGACTCTGTTTACATGCGGCTTAATCTACAAATTAGATGTCATGCCTATAGGATCTAAAAATCAATTTTAATTATAGAAATCATGTCTATAGGGTCTGAATTAGTCTTAATTATCGCCCTGCTTGTTTCTTCAACACTGTGCTAATTATGACTATTAGATACCATGCCTATAGGACTCGATTAAGCAGTTCTGAACATATTCCTGTGATTACCATTGTTAGTTGCTGCGTGAATCACTTAGGCATCATGACTATAGGTTTAATATTTTATGCTTATAATTAGTAGGCAACTATGCAGGCTGTAAAAATTGTATTAAAAAAAAGGCTTGTAAAACTGCTTGCTTATAAAATCCAGAATCACATAGAGATCCTGCCTATAGGATTCTGCAAACTTATTAAAATATGCAACTATCAACGTTAATTAGTCGCGTGCATTTGTTTTCTAAGTGTGGAGGCCAACCTGAGCCCTTATGTGCCTATACCTGAAAGTCCAAATTATTTTGTGTGTCACCTAATTTTTCTCATTTTTGAGCAACCTAAGTTGAGTCTAGAACCACCCGAGATAGAGGTCCAAATGCCTCCTTGACCATCGGCATGGGACGGGTAGTGCACGTATAGGATACAACTTAAAATTAACTAGTGTGCTTTAGGTAAACAACTTAAAGATAGTAATTGGGTAGCAGGAGATGATAGTCTGTGCCCACTGAATAATATGAGTAACACCCCACCTCAAGGGAGTTAAGAAGTATTATTTATGTTGCACGGGGTGATCCTTTAGGACAAAAAACTTAGGACCCCCCACATTTGTTTTAAAGTCAATCATTTTATTTGTCCAAATTTTGTCTCTTCTCTTAAACTAATTCTTATAATTTAGGTTAGACTGGTACCCACCGTTGTGGACCTCGAGGAGTGCCTAACACCTTCTTCTTAAGGTAATTTGAGCCTTTACCCGATCTTTGGTGACGCAACTGGTTAATCCAGAGTTATCTGCAAATAGGTGACCTAACGCACCTCAATCTGTTAGGTGGCGACTCTCCCTTTTAACGTTCTTCCTTAAAAGAGTTGTCACGTGTCGAAACCGAACTTCGCGAGAAAAAGAGACGCGACAGCATGACGATTCTGCTGGGGATATATTTTAGGCTCTTACCATTGCGAACTTGGTATATATGAATTAGTCTCTTCCGATAAGCATGTCTTTATTATTTTGTTGTTATCTGAATATCCCGCTCCCATTTTCCCTTTTATTGCTACGTGCACAACCTCTTCCCTATTTCCCTTTTATATGAACTCAAATGCAACTCTTCACTTAATTTGGTTACAATGTGCGTTTCCCCTTTATTTCTAATCATGTTCATTGGCTCCAAACTTTTAAAATTTGCTATATCATGTCTCTCCCAATCCTTACCCCTTTATTTGCTTTATTCTTTCACATTGCGCGAACTAACTTCTTCCTTGTTTTTCTTTCTTTTATGTCTTTAACTGCTTTCATCATGCAAATTACTTGACAACGTGTTATTTTATCTTTGCATAAAGCATCCTCCACGTCATATTCCACTCGTGCGTAATTAATACCATAGCGGCACTTGATGAGTGTCCGCGCTCTTCCTAAATCACCCTTTTTAAATTTGGAAAGGCTTATTTGTGGTAAAACTAGTCGATCAGCGGTGCAATCGATGGTTCCGTGACTTTCCCTCTCAAGTTATCCACTTGAGGGTACCGGTCTAGACTCTTCTAGAAACCCCACTCTAATATTAATTGTGCATACATCATGTCTAAACCTAGTATGGGATAGAACGCTATCCGTGCGATAACTCTCTAAGGAAAACCTTGTCCAAATCCCATCAGGATTTCCATAATCCCAACGGGCACTATCATGATATGTGCATTATTTAGAGAAAACGTGTCGATATTCTAATCATTAATGTGTAAATAGTCAAATCTAGAGGGGGGAAGGGCTAACTTTATCTGTTTTTGCAAAAATGAGGCACGAAGTCCCCAGGTTCGGCATGGTTCAAAGTATCATGCCTTTGTTGCTAGATTGGTGGGAAAATATCTCTTGAAGCGACAAAAACCATGTGAAAAGAGTTCTCGGGAATTTACCTTCTTTTCTAGACATTTAGCCAAGCAATGTAATGATCGAGGCCGCTACCATGTTCTGGGATGAAAAGATAGTTGTTTTCCGTTTCAGTGACATAGAAATGACTCCCCTTCTAGAGGAAATATGAGGCTTTGCTGGACTTCCCTGGGATAGCCCTGGCATGTTGGTACCAGAAAATCGCACTTCTCGAGGTTTCCTGAAAATGATGAGTTTTAGAAGGAACAATGAGTTAGCCTGCCCGAAGAAGTCTTACATACCATTCGACTTCCTTTACAAGTGTTATGTGCAAAGCAAGTCCTACCGTCTTTATCATGATGAATTTTCCATCACTTCTCTGGGTTGGACTCACTGTCGGGCGTTTGTGTTTATTGTCTGTTTTATGGGGATGTTGGTATTCCCCTTACAAGGAGGAAGGATCCACACTCGCTTAGCTATGGTTACTAAGACCCTAATGGAAGGAATTGAGGGACAGACTTACACTATTGTCCGAATGATCGTAGCGAAGATATACCGAGCCTTGGACCGTTGCAAGAAAGGATATAGGCATTTTGAGGGTTGCAATCTATTATTGTAAATATGGTTGTTGGAACATCTTCAAAGGGGACAATACCGTCATGAATTTCCACAGCGACCATGGAATGACTACATAGCTTTTCACCATCCGAAAAGAATGACTTTTATCCCGGATAGGTTTGAACAACCAGGAAACGTTGTGGGTTAGGTACACTTCTTTAACAATTTGACTAATGACAAGGTCCATTGGATGTTAGAATGGTTCCATAGTAGTGAATTCATCATCGGGTCAAGAGATGTTCCTCATCTTGTGCTAATCGGATTAAGGGGTATCTATCATTATGCTCTTATCAGAGTCATAAGGCAAAGTGGGAGGAAACAAGTCATACCACGAGTCTCCAAGATGGTTCATTACAAAGCAGATTTCCAAGGTAATGTCATTCCATTCAAGTGTGAGGCACAACACATGTGGCATCTAAAGGTCATTGTGGAAAAGGATACCATCGAGGCAGATTTGTATCATGCCGGCCATTTGTATTTCTACTCATCATGGTTGGTAAATGACATAGCAGGAGAAGTCAAGCAGGATTGATTTGAGAAATATGGTCATATACGACGTTGTTGAGGCGCAAGTCAAATACAGGAGGTTACACAAAAGGATTCTTGAATTTGAGGCCAAACATTTGGAACAGCATAAAGTGGACATGGAAGCAATCAATGAATGGAGAGGAATCGCTACCAAATCAAAAGAGAGGTTGGAGTATTTAGAGCAAGGTTTGATGGAGCTTGAGTGGAAGATGAGGAAAAGGGTCATGGATCGTCAGAATGCAGAGGTCAATGAAGGAGGACATCTAGCAAGGGTGTATATGCTGTTGGACATGCGTGACCTGGGGAATCTGATTGATGGAACTAAGAAGGCCAAGCTTGGAGAAGCTCCCTCTGGGACCGAGTAGATTAAGAATTGATATTTACTTACTTCCTTGAGTCATTTTAGTATTCGATTGTAATAAGGCAAATGCCACTAGTAACTCTTTATAATTATTGTCGTTTTAATAGAGATTCGATCTATTAATCATATTAATGAAATGACGCAATTATCGGCATTGAGTTCCTCCAAATCTATATGTTGCTAGGCCCACCTTGGAAAAAATGAGGTTCCCCAAATTAGGACGCGAATCTATAATTCTGCAATACAAGTTTAAATACTGGAAATATCCTTTCGAAATTCCCTACTGACTCGTTTACTTTTTTTGCCTTTCTTTGTTTTGATTATTCTCATCCCCTAAGGTTGGTTCGTGCATACTGACATCATCAGCATATCATACCAGATCTAGAGGTCCTCCACCTCCTCCTCCAAGTGATCCTAAAAAAAGGGAAAAGCTAAGATGGATGACATGAGTGGTATCAGGAAAGACAACGCTACACACGCAGAGAATGTTGAGACTTCAGATGGTCGGAGTACGCCGGCACAGAATGATTTAGTTCTACGATTGGAGCAGAAGATACTAGAGCTACAAGGGGAACTTGAGTAGGTCTGTAACTTGGCAAACCTTTCCCTCACCTTGAACTTCACAGACATCAACCAACAAAACGCCCAAAACCCAGAGCCTCTTCAAAACACACCAAATCAGCATCCGCAAAATCCTCCCGCACCTCAGCAATACGCCACGCCTCACCAAAATCCTAATCTTCCACCAACACCGCATCCTCCTCAGCACCAACATCATCCAACCTAGTACCCACAAACTACCACCTACCATACTCATCAAAACACACCACAACCTACCCCTGATCCAAAGAACGCAACAATGATCACCACTACACCCAAATCCCTAGAGTCCATCAAAATAACCCCATATACGTAGAAAACTTACCTCACACTTCACAACAAACCCCATACACACCAGAATCCGCCAAGAAGGACATGTTCATCAAGAATATAGCAGAGAAACTTAAGAAGCTCACAAGTCAAGTCCAAGGCGTCGAAGAGGGTAAAGGCATTGAGGGTTTGAACTATGAAGATTTGTGTATTCAGGCGGACGTAGAACTGCAGAGGGTTACCATTTTACCAAGTTCAAAATGTTCGACGGAACATGTGACCTAAAGGTGCATCTGAGGACATACTGCTAGAAACTCATAGGGGTTGATAAATATGAAAGAATCCGCATGAAGTTATTCATGAGGATCCTCACTGGAGACGCCCTATCCTGGTATATCAGCCAAAATCCAATGAAGTGGGTTAATTGGGTAAGCACGGCGTCAGATTTCATATATTGGTTCAGATTCAATACCGAGAATGCACCAGATGTCTTCTATATCCAGAATCTCAAGAAGAAGCCAACAAAGACTTTCCGCGAGTATGCCACTCGGTGGAGATTGGAAGTTGTGAAGGTAAGGCAAGCATTGGAAGAAGATCAAATGAACAAATTCTTTGTCCGGACCCACGATCCACAATATTATGAGAGGTTAATGGTCATTGAAACTCATAGATTCTTCGACATCCTCAAATTGGGAGAAAGGATAGGAGAAAGAATTAAAAGCGGGATGGTAACCAACTTCGAGGCATTACAAGCTACCAACAAGGCCTTGCAGTAAGGAGGCATATCTAAGAAGAAGGAAGTAGGGGTCGTGATGGTAGCCCAAGGTCCGAAATCTCATATCACATACCAAACACCTCCACCCACATAGCATGCTTCACCTCTCAGATATCCACAACCTGCCACCGCTTTCCATACTTACAATACCCAGTCAGCATATTACCACTCACCACCAGCCCGCCAAAACTATCAGAAACCCAGACCAAATTTTGACCGCAGATCGCCTAAAAAATATACCCCTATTACTGAACCCATCAATAAGTGGTATGAGAAACTTAAATCTGCCGGTTATGTCACTCCCATTCCTATTGTTACCATGGAAAATTCCTCTCAATGGGTCAATCCAAATAAGACATGTGCCTACCACTCCGACAGGAAGAGTCATACCATTGATGAATGCCTCACTCTGAAGGACAATATCCAGACGTTAATTGATACCAAGGTTATACAAGTGAAAGTGGCTGCACCTAACGTCTGCAATAATCCCCTCTCAGATCACAGGGGCGAGGGGGTAAATGTGATAGAAACTGATGAAGAATGGGACTCGGAAGGGTCAATTTGGCTCATTCGAGAACGGGACTATCCTAAGAAACCTGCAGTCACTCCCACTCCTATTGTGGTACAGTTACAACCACCAGTCGAAGTTGAGATAGCCGCATCAACTCCGTTCGAAGTTGAAGTAACAACACATGCAGTTGTGCCTGCCCTTTTGGAAGTAGAAGTGACCACACCATTCAATGTGATGGCAGCACTCGCACCATCCTTTAATTCCAATGTTGTGCCTTGGGACTATGTTGCAGCAGCAAGAAGGAAAGGAAAATCCAAAATGGAAGAAACTGGTGCAGCATAGGGGATGACCAGGACTGGTAGAGTTTACACACTTGAGCACCTAGGAGGAACAAGTAAATAAGCCACTTCCAAATAGCCTATCATTGAAACCAGCCCAGATGATCTTTGGAGAAAGGTGCAAGTAAGGGAGTACTCTGTAGTGACCATCTTAACAAAACCCCTGCTCTGATATCTATTCTATCATTACTACATAATTATGAAGCACATACATAGGAACACATTGATGAAGGTATTGAACGACGCGTATGTTCCCAACAACATTACCAGTGGAGAAATGGCTAACATGGTAGGATGATGATAGGCTATAATTACTTATTTTAGTCGCTTATTATAGTCTAGTTTACTGCACTTTAATTGAGTTTGAGCTTTAATCGCTAGTGTTTTGCACTAATTGTGTGTTTTATGCCTTGTAGGAGTAATTCTGAGCTATAGATGTTATGGAATGAATTCAAGTTATTTGGAGCTTTGAAGCCTGGGTAAAATCCCAAGGAATTAAGTCGGGATCGTGTTCGGGGGTCAAATTTGATAATTAAGAACAAACGAAGACACGAGGAAGCATATTGTGCACTGTCTACTAAAATAGACATCACTCTTTTCTCCGAAATCCATTTGGGATATATAATATATGGTTGGAAAGATAACTCAAAGGGATACAACTTTCATGTTGTGATGACCCAAAAGGGGTCATCTTATGTAAATCAAATTGTGACTACGTTGCGAGGCCTTGAAAGCCTCTGTTAATATCACCTCGATGCGCGTGCATAGCCCAAGCGCGTAGCCGGGAAGCCTTTATGTGAAAACTTGATTAAGAGTTGAATTTATGATAATTAATTGAATAAAGTTGACTTTGGTCAACATTTTTGGTAAACGGACCCGGACCCGTGATCTGACGGTCCCGGGAGGTCTGTAGGAAAATATGGGACTTGGGCGTATGCCCGGAATCAAATTCCGAGGACCCAAGTTCGAGAAATGAATTTTTAAAGAAAATTATTTTATGAAAATATTAAAGGCTTATAGAAATGAACCTTGATGTGAAACCTGTGCTGCCGGGCCCGTATTATGGTTTTGGAGCACGGAACAACTTTAATATGTGTTATTTAAGTTATCTGTGAAATTTGGTAAGAAACGGACGGGTTTCGGATCAAAATGGGAAAGTTAGAGTTAATGAAGTTTTGAGAAATCTCATAGAATTAGAAATTTGGTTTGGAATGTGATTTTATGTTCTCAAGGTCCGAATAAAATTCCGAGACCGGGGATAGTTCTGTTATGTCATTTATGACTTGTCTGCAAAATTAGAAATCATTCCGAATAGTATAGGTCGGTACGATGCATGGAAGTGAATTCTAGAATTTCAAGTTCTTAAGTTTTCATTCAATTTGGTTTTGGGGTTATATTCCGAGTTTCGTTGTTCTTTTTCATGTTCCGAGAGTTCGAGCGAGTCTGTATCATGAATACAGACTTGCCGGTGCTTTGGGACGGGGTCCCGAGGAGCTCGGGTGTGTTTTACACCCCCGGGAGCTAAGTTAGAAAAACTAGAAATTTCGGCTATCTGGTTTTCTTTTCTGCGATCGCAGAAGGTGGGTTGCAATCACGTAGAAGGATGTTGTTGCGCTATTGATTGTTCTCTGCGATCGCAACCTCCCCTTTGCGATCGCAGAGGTCTGGGTTCCACACCTTCACGATCGCAGCCTTTTCTTGCGATCGCATTGAGTCGCATCTGGGCGGGTGAGTTTATTCTTGGCGATCGCAGGACCTCTACCGCGATCGCAGAGGTCTGGCTAGTTAGCCTTCACGATCGCATGACCTCTGCCGAAATCGCAGAGGTCTTTCCAGTTGGTCTTCGCGATCGCATGCCCCTTGTCGCGATCGCAGTTAAGGAATCCCTGGGCAGTTTTATTAAATACGGGACTTAGCATATTTCCTCCATTTTCATCTTCCTCCTCAAGTTTTTAGAGAGCTCTTCGAGGAACCTTCAACCACTGTTATTGAGGTAAGTAACTTCCATAGTTTTATTAGTTTCAAACATTAATTCCTAGTTAAATTCACTACTAAATTATCTAAAATCATAGAATTAGGTAGTAACTTTAGGGTTCTTAAGGATTTTGTGATTTTCCATTTTTAGGCCATGAATTCAAGTAGAAATCACACCTTAATGATCCTTAGGCTATGAGTGAGTGATCCCTTCGAGAATTTTCGGAATTTGATCATGCGGGACTCGGGTTGGAATTTGGAAATTCTTCAAGGATAGCGATTTTATTGAATGGCTGGGATAATTTCCCGCATTGTACATGCATTGATATTATTGTATACCTTTTTATTTTTACTAGTTGCGACTCCTCGGGTGTAAAGTTTGGAGTTTCGGGCGCAATTGTGGTCCGAGGGGTAGATTCGACACGAGGTGGGTCTCCTTTCTAACCTTGTAAGAGGGAATAGTCCCCATAGGTGATGTATATGCTATGTGTAAATTGTTTGGGGGCTACGTACGCACCAAGTGATGAGAGTCTTACGTAGGCTATTATTGTTATGTCCGGGTAGTTAGGCCCACATGATGCCTTGTATGTTTTCTCGTAATGCCTTATATGCTTTTCTCGTAATGCCTGATATGTTTTCCTTGTAATGGTTTATATGATTTATTGTGACGCCATATGTACTATGAGATTATGTTTTGTATAGTGTTGTTCTTCTGAGGCTTTAAGGAAAATTGTTGAATGGTAAGGAATTTGTTATGGAAAGTAAGTATTGTAAGATATTGGGATCGGGCTGTACGCCAAGGCAGGTTTAAGAGTGATTATGTCTATATGGGATCGGATCGTACGCCACGGCAGTGTCCGGCTAGTTAGGCCCACATCATGCCTTGTATGCTTTCTCGTAATGCCTTATATGCTTTTCTCGTAATGCCTGATATGTTTTCCTTGTAATGCTTTATATGATTTATTGTGACGCCATATGTACTATGAGATTATGTTTTGAATATGTTGTTCTTCTGAAGCTTTATGGAAAATTGTTGAATGGTAAGGAATTTGTTATGGAAAGTAAGTATTGTAAGATATTGGGATCGGGTCGTACGCCACGGCAGTGTTGAGAAATTATGAAATATATGGGATCGGGTCGTACGCCACGAAAGTGTTGAGAATTTGTGAAATATATGGGATCGGGTCGTACGCCACGGCAGTGTTTTAGAAATTGTGAAATATATGGGATCGGGCCGTACGCCACGGCAGTGTTGAGAAATTGTGAAATATATGGGATCGGGCCATACGCCACGGCAGTGTTGAGGAATAATTGTGATATACACATGAGATCGGGTCGTACGCCACGGCGAGTTTAGAAGGTACCTTATGGGAGCGGGCCGTACGCCACGGCGGATCTAAGAATTTGTGATTATTGTTTCGTTCGGTGGTCTTACCCTTGAAAGTGCTTTATTGTTTAGTTCAGTAGTTGTTTGGATTTCTGCTCCTGATATGTACTTGTTGCTTATTTCCTGACATGCCTACTGTATTCATTATATTCTATCATATGTTATTAATGTTGGACCTTAGTGAGTATCAAGTCGACCTCTCGTCACTACTTCTTCGAGTTTAGGCAGGATACTCACTGGGTACATATTTACTTAATATGTACTCATGTTGCACTTTCTTTTCTTTTATGTACTTAACTGTACAGGTCCGGAGGCTGGTACGTCTGATTATCATACTGGTGCTAGATATTGATAGCGTGCTCATACTTCACGGTGAGCTACTTTCCCGGCGACTTCCTAGCAGCACCCTAGAGTTCTTTTGTTATATTCTCTGTCCATTTCATTCAGACTGAGACTCTGTATATATTGTAGTCATTGTATATTCAGTAGTTGCCCATGACACTCGTGACACTAGTTCCTGGCACACACGCGTAGTGTATATATATTTTGGGTTTGGGTTGTACAGGCATGCATATGCTTTATTTCCATGTCAAGCTATCATCATGTTTAACTGTTTAAAATTTGTAAATGTTGACTTGTTTAATTTGATGGGAAGGGTAACACTAAGTGTAGTTTGTGTTGGCTTGCCTAACCCCGTCGTTGGGCGCCATCACGACCCGGATTAGGATTCTGGGTCGTGACAANGAGACGTCTGTACTTATCTTCAGGAGGCTATGGGGTGTTAGGAAACTTCCCTTTATTCATATCCTGTCGTGCAACCTATGATGTACTCAAACTTATTCTTTCTTTCTCTCACAGATGGTGAGGACGCGTGCATCCAATGTTCCTGGTCCGGGAGAGGCTGCTGCCCCAGTTGCCCAAGGTCAGGGTTGAGGCAGGGGTAGAGCACCTGCTCGATGCAGGGGATGAGGGCGTCCCAGAGCTACACCAGTGGCACCCCCAGAGGACCCTATTATGGAAGAGCAGGATGAGGTTCCTCTAGTAGCACCACCTCCAGTGGATATCATGACGGGGCCAGGCTTCCAGTAGGTCATGGGTCGTATGCTGAGATTCATGGACACTATGTCTCAGGATGGTTTATTTCCAGGCGACCCTGCTACTTCTCAGGCGGGAGGGGGAGTCCAGAATCCTACCGCTCAGGCCACAGGTCAGGCAGCAACAACATGTCATACCCCGGGCACACCGCCTGTGGGAGGGGTTCAGCCCGTAGTAGTAGCCCCCGAGCCCAGGCCAGTTGCAGAAGGTGACCAGCAGAAGATGTTGGTTAGATGGACCCGACTTCGCCCTCCAGTCTTCGAGGGTGAGCGGGGAGAGGATGCTCAGGATTTTATTGATAGGTGCAGGGACAGACTGCACAACATGAGGATTTTAGAGTCCCATGGAGTGGATTTCACCACATTTCAGTTAGAGGGCAGAGCTCGCAGGTGGTGGCAGTCATATATTCTCAGCAGGCCAGCAGATTCTCCCCCTGTCACCTAGGATCAGTTCGCTCAGATATTTCTAGACAGATACATTCCACCTTCTGAGAAGGAGGAGCTACGGAGTCAGTTTGAGCGACTAGAGCAGGGGCAGATGTCAGTGACCGATTATGAGGCTAGATTTTTCGAGTTATCTCGCCATGCCCTTATGATATTGCCTACTGATGCCGAGAGGGTGCGGCGGTTTGTGGCAGGCTTGCATCCAGGTATTAGGGCCTCTATGGCCAGAGAGGTAGAGATGGGTACCCCATACCAGCTTGTAGTCGAGATAGCTCGACGGATTGAGGGTTACCGTATGAGGAGCAGGGAGCAGGGTCAGCCAGGTCAGCAGGACAAGAGGGCCAGGTTCACAGGTGACTTTAGGGGTGCTCCAGCTAGGGGTAGAGGTCAGTTCGGAGGCGGCCAGTTCAGTAGGCCTTCATATTCAGCACCTCCACTACCTCCCAGGGGTATTTCAGCGAGGCCTCAGTTTAGTGCCATGCAAGACGCTCTTTCCATCCACCAGCCATCCAGGGTGAACCCAGCAGTTATTCCAGTCATCAGAGATCCTCTAGTTCCTATTCCAGTGCCTTACCAGAGGGTTCACACCGCCCTCCAGCTATTCAGGGTTCTTCCTCTTTCGGGCAGCGGGTTGTAGCACCAGGGGGTTGTTTCGAGTGTAGGGAGCCGGGTCATACATGGAGGTATTGTTCCAGGTATCAGGGCAAGGCAGTGCAGCACAGTTATCAGCCTAGAAGTTCAGCATCAGCGGTCCGGCCACCTCGAGGTGGAGGACATGTCGGCAGGGGTCATCCTAGATGGGGAGGCCAGTCAGGAGGAGGTCAGTTAGTTCTTGTTCACTCTGGGGAGTTCAGTCTTTAGGAGACTCAGCCAGATTTTATGCCATTCCAGCCAGATCAGATGTAGTGGCCTCAGACGCCGTAATCACAAGTATTATTCAGTATGTGGTAGGGAGGCTTCGGTACTATTTGATCCAGGATCCACGTATTCATATGTTTCCGTAGTATTTGCTCATTTTTTGGATATCCCTCATGAGTCCTTGGGTTCTCCTATATATGTGTCCACTCCTGTGGGCGATTCTGTGATGGTAGACCGAGTCTACCCGTCTTGTGTGGTCACTCTCTGCGGTTTCCATACCAAAGTAGATCTTTTATTGCTGGATATGATTGATTTTGAGGTTATCCTAGGCATGGATTGGCTATCTCCTTATCATGCTGTGTTAGATTGCCATGCCAAGACAGTCACTTTAGCCATGCCTGAATCGCCTAGACTAGAGTGGAGAGGTTCTTCAGTTAGTGCCTCCAACCGGGTCATTTCCTTCATAAAGGCTCAGCATATGGTCGAGAAGGGTTGTTTGGCTTACCTTGCTTATGTGCAGGACACGCCGAGTCTCCTACCATTGATTCAGTGCTTGTTGTTCGAGAGTTTCCGGATGTGTTTCCTTTAGATCTTCCAGGCATGCCTCCAGATCGAGATATTGAATTTTGTATTGATGTGGCTCCAGATACTCAGCCTATTTCCATTCCCCCTTATCGTATGGCTCCTAAGGAGCTAAAGGAGTTGAAGGAGCAGCTTGAGGAGTTGTTGGCCAAGGGGTTCATCAGGCCGAGTGTGTCGCCATGGGGTGCTCCAGTCTTATTTGTGAAGAAGAAGTATGGGTCTATGTGGATGTGCATTGACTATCGCCGGCTAAATAAAGTGACCATCAAGAATAAGTATCCTCTGCCGCGCATTGATGATTTATTTGACCAGTTACAGGGTGATCGTGTGTTTTCCAAAGTTGATTTGAGATCGGGTTATCATCAGCTGAAGATTCGAGCTTCAAATATTCCGAAGACTGCATTTCGTACCAAATATGTCCATTGTGAGTTTCTGGTGATGTCCTTTGGTTTAACTAATGCCCCAGCAGCATTCATGGACTTGATGAATAGGGTATTCAGGCCGTATATTGATTCCTTCATCATCGTCTTCATTGATGACATCTTGATTTATTCGCGGAGCCTTGGCGAGCACGAGTAGCATTTGAGAGTCGTGTTTCCGACCTTGCAAGAGCAGAAGCTATTTGCTAAGTTCTCCAAGTGCGAGTTCTGGTTGGAGTCAGTGGCATTTTTGGGGCACGTGGTGTCCCGTGAGGGTATCAAGGTTGATCCACAAAAGATTGAGGCAGTTCAGAGTTGGCCGTGTCCTACTTCAGCTTCAGAGATCAGATGTTTTCTGGTTTAGCAGGCTATTACCGTCGATTCGTGTAGGGATTATCCTCTATTGCAGCTTCATTGACAAGATTGATTCAGAAAAATGCCCCGTTTTGGTGGTCCGACGAGTGTGAGGCGAGCTTTCAGAAGCTCAAGTCAGCTTTGACCTCAGCACCAGTTCTGTCATTGCCTTCCGATTATGGGATGTATACTGTGTATTCCGACGCTTCACGCATCGGGTTGGGATGTGTGTTGATGCAGGATGGCAGGGTTATTGCTTATGCTTCGCGAAAGCTGAAGGTTCATGAAAAGAATTATCATGTACACGACTTAGAGTTGGCGGCGATTGTTCATGCCTTGAAGATTTGGCGGCACTATTTGTATGGTGTGTCATCTGAGGTCTACACTGATCACTGCAGTTTGCAGCACTTATTCAAGCAGAGGGACCTTAACTTGAGGCAGCAGAGATGGCTTGAGTTGTTAAAAGATATTTATATCACTATTTTGTATCACCCGGGCAAGGCGAATGTAGTAGCAGATGCTTTGAGCAGGAGGGCAGGGAGTGTGGGTAGCTTGGCCTACATTGCAGCTGAGGAGAGACCTTTAGCCTTGGACATTTAGTCCTTGGCCAATCGCCTTGTGAGATTGGACCTTTCGGAGCCTCGTCGAGTTTTGGCTCATGTAGTTGCTCAGTCTTCATTGTTGGGGGAGATTAAGGCCCGACAGTTTGATGATCCATGCCTTGCAGAGCTTCGGGATACGGTGGTCCAGAGCGTACAATTCAGATTTTGGAGGATATGCTCAGGGCTTGTGTGATTGATTTGGCGGTCAATGGGACCAGTTCTTGCCTTTGTGTGAGTTTGCATACAATAACAGTTATCAGTCTAGCATCAAGATGGCTCCATTCGAGGATTTATATGGTCGGCGATGTCGCTATCCTATCGGGTGGTTTGAGCCCGGCGAGGCCAAGTTATATGTCACAGATCTGGTGAGAGATGCTTTGGATAGGGTAAAGATTATTCAGGAGAGACTCCGCAAAGCTCAGTCCAGACAGAAGAGTTACGCAGATCAGCGGGAGCGTGATGTAGCATTTATGGAGGTAGATAAGGTTATGTTGAAGGTTTCCCCAATGAAGGGCGTCATGAGATTCGGGAAGAAAGGCAAGTTGAGCCCTAGGTTTATAGGCCATTTCGAGGTTTTGAGGCGAGTGAGGGAGGTTGCTTATGAGCTCTCTTTAACTCACGCCTTATCAAGAGTTCATCCGGTATTTCATGTATCCATGCTCCGGAGATATCATGCTGATTTCTCTCACGTGATTGATTTCAGCACTATTTAGTTAGATGAGAAGTTGGGCTTCGAGGAGGAGCCAGTTGCTATTATTGATAGGCAAGACCGCTAATTGAGGTCTAAGAGAATTTCTGTCGTAAAGGTCCAATGGAGGGGAAAACCAGTCGTGAGGCGACTTGGGAGTCCGAGGAGGACATGCGGAGCAGATATCCACAGCTATTTGGCACTTCAAGTACGATTCTACGTCCGTTCGAGGACAAACGTTTGTTTTAGAGGGGGAGATTGTGATGACCCAAAAGGGGTCATCTTATGTAAATCTAATTGTGACTACGTTGCGAGGACCTGAAAGCCTCCGTTAATCTCACCTCGACGTGCGTGTGTAGCCTGGGCACGTAGCCGGGAAGCCTTTATGTAAATACTTGATTAAGAGTTGAATTTATGATAATTAATTAAATAAAGTTGACTTTGGTCAACATTTTTGGTAAAAAGACTCAGGCCCGTGATCTGACGGTCCCGGGAGGTCCGTAGGAAAATATGGGACTTGGGCTATGCCCGGAATCGAATTCCGAGGACTCAAGTCCGAGAAATGAATTTTTAAAGAAAATTGTTTTATGAAAATATTAAAGGCTTATGGAAATGAACCTTGATGTGAAACATGTGCTGTCGGGCCCGTATTATGGTTTCGGAGCCCAGAACATGTTCAATATGTGTTATTTAAGTTATCTGTGAAATTTGGTAAGAAACGGACTTGATTTGACGGGTTTCAGATCAAAATGGGAAAGTTAGAGTTAATGAAGTTTTGAAAAATCTCATAGAATTTGAAATTTGGTTTGGAATGTGATTTTATGTTCCAGGGGTCCGAATCAAAATTCCGAGATCGGGGATAGTTCCGTTATGTCATTTATGACTTGTCTGCAAAATTTGAAATCATTCCGAGTAGTATAGGCCGGTACGGTGCATGGAAGTGAATTCTAGAATTTTAAGTTCTTAAGTTTTTACTCAATTTGGTTTTGGGGTTGAATCCCGAGTTTCGTTGTTGTTTTTCATGTTCCGAGAGTTCGAGCGAGTCTATATCATGAATACATACTTGTCGGTGCTTTTGGACGGGGTCCGAGGGGATCGGGTGTGTTTTAGACCCCCGGGAGCTAAGTTAGAAAAACCAGAAATTTCGTCTATCTGGTTTCCTTCTCTGCGATCGCAGAAGGTGGGTTGCGATCACGGAGAAGGATGTTGTTGGGCTGCTGATTATTCTCTGCGATCGCAGAAGGTGGGTTGCGATCACGGAGAAGGATGTTGTTGGGCTGTTGATTATTCTCTGCGATCGCAGAGGTCTGGATTCCACACCTTCGCGATTGCAGGCTTCTCTTGCGATTGCATTGAGTCGCATCTGGGCCGGGTGAGTTTGTTCTTCGCTATCACATGACCTCTGCCGCGATCGCAGAGGTCTGGCCAGTTGGCCTTCGCGATCGCATGACCTCTGCCGCGATCGCAGAGGTCTGGCCAGTTGGCCTTCGCGATCACATGCCCCTTGTTGAGATCGCAGTTAAGGAATCCATGGGCAGTTTTATTAAATAAGGGACTTAGCATATTTCCTCCATTTTCATCTTCCTCCTCAAGTTTTTAGAGAGCTCTTCAAGGAACCTTCCACCACTATTATTGAGGTAAGTAACTTCCGTAGTTTTATTAGTTTCAAACATTAATTCCTAGTTAAATTCACTATTAAATTATCTAAAATCATAGAATTAGGTAGTAACTTTGGGGTTCTTGAGGATTTTGTGATTTTCCATTTTTAGGCCATGAATTCAAGTAGAAATCACACCTTAATGATCCTTAGGCTATGGGTGAGTGATCCCTTCGAGAATTTTCGGAATTTGATCATGCGGGACCGGGGTTGGAATTTGGAAATTCTTGAAGGATAGCGATTTTATTGAATGGCTATGATAATTTCCCGCACTGTGCATGCATTGATATTATTGTATACCTTTTTTATTACTAGTTGCGAGTCCTCGGGTGTAGAGTTCAGAGTTTCGGGCGCAATTGTGGTCTGAGGGGTAGATTCGACACGAGGTGGGTCTCCTTCCTAACCTTGTAAGAGGGAATAGTCCCCATAGGTGATGTATATGCTATGTGTAAATTGTTTGGGGGCTACGTACGCGCCAAGTGATGAGAGTCTTACGTAGGCTATTATTGTTATGTCCGGGTGGTTAGGCCCACATGATGCCTTGTATGTTTTCTCGTAATGCCTTATATGCTTTTCTCGTAATTCCTGATATGTTTTCCTTGTAATGCTTTATATGATTTATTGTGACGCCATATGTACTATGAGATTATGTTTTGTATAGTGTTGTTCTTCCGAGGCTTTATGGAAAATTGTTGAATGGTAAGGAATTTGTTATGTAAAGTTAGTATTGTAAGATATTGGGATCGGGTTGTACGCCACGGCAGGTTTGAGAGTGATTATGTCTATATGGGATCAGGCCGTACGCCACGGCAGTGTTGAGAAATTGTGAAATATATGGGATCGGGCCGTACGCCACGAGGATGTTGAGGAATAATTGTGATATACACATGGGATCGTGTCGTACGCCACGACGAGTTTAGAAGGTACCTTATGGGAGCGGGCCGTACGCCACGGCGGATCTAAGAATTTGTGATTATTGTTTCGCTCGGTAGTCTTACCCTTGAAAGTGCTTTATTGTTTAGTTCAGTAGTTGTTTGGATTTCTTCTCCTGATATGTACTTGTTGCTTAT
Source organism: Nicotiana undulata (assembly GCA_005239495.1). NCBI lineage: Eukaryota > Viridiplantae > Streptophyta > Magnoliopsida > Solanales > Solanaceae > Nicotiana > Nicotiana undulata. The sequence goes on from ML286658.1 coordinate 19,656, forward strand.
TTCCTGACATGCCTACAGTATTTCATTATATTCTATCATATGTTATTACTGTTGGACCTTAGTGAGTATCGAGTCGACCTCTCGTCACTACTTCTTCGAGTTTAGGCAGGATACTCACTAGGTACATATCTATTTAATATGTACTCATGCTGCACTTTCTTTTCTTTTCTGTACTTGACTGTACAGGTCCGGAGGCTGGTACGTCTGATTATCAGACCGGTGCTAGATATTGATAGCGTGGTCGTACTTCACGGTGAGCTGCTTTCCCGGCGACTTCCTAGCAGCACCCTGGAGTTCTTTTGTTATATTCTCTGTCCATTTCATTCAGACTGAGACACTGTATATATTTTCATCATTGTATATTCAGTATTTGCCCATGACACTCGTGACACTAGTTCCTGGCACACACGCGTAGTGTATATATATTTTGGGTTTGGGTTGTACAGGCATGCATATGCTTTATTTCCATGTCAAGCTATCATCATGTTTAACTGTTTAAAATTTGTAAATGTTGACTTGTTAATTAGATGGGAAGGGTAACACTTAGTGTAATTTGTGTTGGCTTGCCTAACCCTGTCGTTGGGCGCCATCACGACCCGGGTTACGATTTTGGGTCGTGACACATGTTTTACATTTTCCCAAATTCCAAGCGAAACAGGGTGAAAAGTGCAGTCGAAACCGCAACCGCGGACCTGGCGCTGACTGAGGTAGAATACTTATCGATGTGCGTGGCAACTAGCGCGACCGCACTCGTACAGACCTGGAAAAATCATCCTTTTTTTCGTGTAGGAGAAGGTATAATTGTTTGGGCCCGACCCTACTTGGTATATATACATGAAAAAATGGTATTTTGGAGAGATTGGACATATTTTTGATAGAGATTCGACCTAAGGAGGCAGAGACACAATAGGAGCAAGGAGGGGAATTCTTCTACGAGTTTTTTTCCTTCCTCTTCCTATTTTTGATTGTTGGTTATGACTTTTAGTATTGTAGTTTTACATACTATTATGAATAGCTAATTATTTATCTAGAGTTTTGATGGAACTTTTTGTATGATAGATTCTTGTTATGTTTTTATATAATAGAGCCTTTGGATTTCTCTACTTCTTCAACTACGTTTATATTGTGGTTGGTTGAAGAGCTCTCAATCGACTGTGCCTATTTAGTGTGTATTACTCGGGAGAGAGTGCATATTTAGGCAGTTGTTGAACAACATCACTCTCGACGTATATGAGGGATTAATAACGAAGGGTTTAAAGGTGGGATTAGGGATAACGAAACCTTGGGTGCGATCTAAGTGAGCTGTAATTAAAGCCAGCTAACGTAACTCGGGAGAGTATGTCTAGTAAATTGTCGTAATTACTCGGGAGAGAATTACAACACGCAGAGCGCTTATGATCGGTAGAGAATACTTAGGCGAAATTATAAAAGACATAGCGGGAAGGATTCTGACAATTGGGAAAATCATAACTCTAGAACTCCTTAATCTTTTCTCAATCTGTAGTATCTTTAGTGTTAATTAGTATTTTAATTTGTTAGTTAATTAGATATAAGAATCTTAATATTTATAACATAGGAATTGTTCGAGCTTGTCTTCTTATAAATATTGAACAGATGTAGCTAAGCCTTAGTTCTCTGTGGGATTAGACTCCTGACATTTAGACCGGATTATATTTGCAACGACCGCTTAGTCCTTTTTATAAGGCATAGTTGGGTGTAATCAAATTTTAGCGTCGTTGCCGGGGAACTAACGGTGTAGCTGTAGGTGTACATATTGCTAGGTTTCAAGTTTGAATATTATTTTTTCAGTATTTGATTTTTATTTTCTTTATTTTAGTTTTATTTGTTAATTTGAAAAACATGGCATCATGGAATTATGAGAGTTTTGATGTTGGTAATTCTGCTTTTGATCCTCGTTATGCATATTGTGGAGAAAATCACCCAAGGAAAAATTATCAAAATATTCTTGAGAGCGAGTTATGTGCACCAACTCAATCTTATGTGTGGAATGTGTGTGATATATGTGGTGGTAAAGATCGTCACTTTCATGGTTGTGCTTATATTTCTTATCTTCCCCCAATCCTTTACTTTGATGGTTCTTCTTTTTCTTGTGAAGTTAATAGGAACAAAGAACCCAGGGATGATGACCTGAAAAATATCGAGGATATGATGAAGTGCCTTGTGGAACAAAATGATGAGATACAACAGCGGGTACAAAGGCAAGATGTAACTATTCGCAACTTGGAGGCTCAAGTGAGTCAACTAGTTGAAGCTTTTAATGCTCAATATGCCAATATCATGGATAGTAGCCTGGAGCAGTGTGCATTAGAGATGGAAATTGAGGTGCCAATGGAGGGGTCCGAAGTAGAACCCCAGCACTCTAACCAGCTAGAATTTGAGGATGCCGATGTTGAAGAAGTAATACTAGAGTCAACCAGGGACGTTGAGGATACAATTTGAGTCGCTACTCTAGTGTGATTGGTGTTGAGGATGCTGAAAGTCCTGAAGTTCATGTGTTTTAGTGTATTGGTCCTCACTCCAAACATTTTTCCACATTGTGCTTGGATGACGATATGGAAATAGAGCCATCCAAGCCGATTGAAGAGTCAAGGAATGAGGAAATAGGTGCCTACATTCTGGAATTTTTCTTTCCAGAAAGACAGGACTACATACCTCACTTAAAAGCCAAGAAGTGTAGAATAGTACAATGGTTGCTTGGGCCAATTAGATTTGTGTAACATCCCGTACATTTGGCTTAGATATGAATGAGTTAAAGGAGTAGTAAGGTTATATTTTTTACATATGAAGTGCTATCGGGATGACTATGGGTGAAAATAGTTGTTTCAAAATCAAGATGGAAAGTGAGGTGCATAAGATTCGACAAAATCGACTTAGTTTGCAGAAGATCCGTCTTACAGTAGAGTTTTATAAAAATGTGTAAGGAATTCAGGAACACCCAAAGTATGAAAGTTGTAGGACTTTGAAATATATTTCCAACGATATATTATGGAGTCCGAACGGATCTCTGTGCAAAAGGTTACACCCGTTTTACAGAACATTGTGCAATATGCGCGCCCAGTAGCGCGACCGCGCTAATGCGGCAGTGTTCTAGCCATTTAGCGCAGTCAATAGTGCGGTTGGGACCTCTAGGTGTGCGGGGGAACTAGTGGGGGTCATTTTAAAGCCCTACTTCGTCCCCCACATCCCAAAAACATAAAAAATTGCTCTAGAAAGGAAAGCTCTCAAAAACGTAACTCCTTAAAGGTCCCTCCACCATCTGAGGTAAGTTCTAATGATGATTCTAAGTTTATTTCAATTCCTCAACATCTTATTAACATGGGTAAATCCTCCATATCATTATATATTCGATTTGGACATCATTGTTGAGAGAAGGAACCCTAGAACTCGAATTCAAGGGGATTGAACTTCAAGGAGGTAACGTCTTCACCCTCTAATTGATTCTAGCATTGGTTTGGTAATTATAGACTCTAGCTCATGATTTATGTGTTGATGGGTTTGATAGAAAAGCGTGAACGATTATAGGTTTGGGTTGTTGATTGTTGATTATGGGTTAAGAGTGTTGTTTACCTTATGGGTGATAAAGAATGGTATTGATTGTAGCCATTTGAGACATTAGAATTTATCTAGGAGTAAGAGGATGGGTTATTAGGTGTAGAAACACCATTAATAAGGGCTATGAAGCTTTATTCCACCAAGTGTTTGATAAAATTCCTAAGTGACCAAAACATGGTTATTGTTGCTAATATGGAATCCCCTTGACTTGCATTGATATAGATTAAAGTTGAAAGGGTTGGCAAACATTATATTATGCTCAAGAGCAGGAAATTAAGGTATGTGAGGCTAACTCTCTATGTTTGGGAATGTTAATGATTCTCCCTACATTACGTTTCTTTTACCACGTTACCAATTGCCTTAGAAATATAGTTAAGCCTAGTTCCTTGAATAGTTGCAGGACTTCTATTTTCTAGCTCCGTAACTCGTTCATGACTTTCATTCTGAACGTTGTGAAATCAGTTCGTAATCAATATAGACTTGTGTTTGATTCCCACGAGTCTCAGTCTAGATTACTCAGCATGTCATAAATAGTTGAAGTTTCAATTTTCATAATCAGTTCATGAATACATGTCTGAGTCTAGCTCTATTCAGTATTCAAGTATCATGTAACTCAGTATGGTTCACTATTTCAGCATCATGTATTTCAGTATGATTCTCAGTTCGTGAATGTTGAACACCTGTATTTAGGCTTGAGGCCGCAGTTTATACTTTCTGCATCTTTGGTCTTGAGGCCGCAGTTTATATGCTTTATGCATCTTTGGGCCCGAGGCCGCAGTTTATGCTTTATGCATTTTTGGACCTGAGGTCGCAGTTATGTATACGTATACTTGGGCCCGAGGCCGCAATTTGTGCACATATATATATTGGGCCTGAGGCCGCCGTTTAATATTCAGATAAACAGGTTGTTCATCATTCATAAGAGGGAGTATTCATATCCTTACTTCCTTTGTTCAATTCATTTATCAGTTCAGTTATTAGTTATCATTTCATTTATTAGTTATCAATTATTAGTTATCATTTCATTTATCAGTTATCATTCATTTATCAGCTTAGTTTCAGTTTCAACATTTATAATTCTTTCTTTCAGTTGATTTACATACCAGTACAATTCAAATGTACTGACGTCCCTTTTGCCCGGGGCCTGCATCTCACGATGCAGGTAATGATTTACAGGTTGACGATTCAGAGCGCTAGGATTCTCGTACTAGCTATTTGGTGATCCCCAGTTCTCTCGGGGCATTATCGTTACCTTACAATCTTCAGTATTTTCAGTACTTCATTAGAGGCTTCATAGACTAGAGTAATAGTTAGACATGGTCGCATGTTTTTCATTTTAAGCCATGTTGGTTATAAATATGTTTCAGAATTGTATTAGTATTTCCACACTTGATTTATATCGTCCAGACTTTCAGTATATCAGCATGTGTTAGTTTATCTTCCGCATTCAGTGTGTTATGATATCACATGTTGATTCAGCCAGCCAGTTGGTTCGCTCGGTCACATGAAGTCAGGCACCGAGTGTCGTGTTACGTCCAGGCGCAGGTTCGAGGCGTGACAATTTGCTCCACCACCCATGGAGCGTAATCAAAAACTTGAAGCCAAATTGGAGGTTCAATTCATAAGCTCGCGGTGGAGGCAGAAAGTGATTCACGTTGTGTCGCGGCGTTAATTCAAGCACTTGTTGGGAGATCCATCTTTACTGCTTTCTTTTATTATTTTATTATTATTTTTGTAGTGTCGATTTTTTATTTTCTAGGAGCATAGACAGCAAAGCTATTGGAAGGATGAAACAACAAACCATTGGTTGGAACTAAGTGTGAGGTACCGGCACGAAGGACCAGTCCTGGGAGAAGTCTGAGTACCCCTTGAGATGCTAGTGCTTCGGCCTTTGGCCTACCAGGGAGTTTCTTTTACCCTCTTGTATGTATGGGTGTGCATTAGGCCAATGAACAATTTTAAGTGTAGGATGAGGAGATTGTCTGGGTGACTTTCTATGTTGTTTTAGTTGTGTTAGTTTAATTGAATAAATTTATTTTACATAGAAAAGATTGGACTTTTCCCGACGATGGATCTATTAGACAATTTTCTTGAGGGATTTAAGTCTAAAGAAAACAAAAAAAAAGATTTTCTTTTGTTAGGTAGTGTAGCAATTCTCCCTTGGTTTTTCTTTGGGCCGCGGTTCTTTTCCAATGCTTTTGTTTGAACCGGGTGTAGTTAGTTGTTTTTTAGGAAGAGAAGCCATTGTGTTGTGTTTTAAATTGAAGCAATATCTCTTGACTTTGTTATACCTTGAGAATAGTGAGTACTTTGGATGTGACGCTTAGGCTCATTTTTTTACTCTTGTATAAGTCTCTTAAATTGTATAAACTTAACTTGCTTAACTGCTTTGACTGGAGTGTCTTGATGAATTCAATCTCAAGTGAGTTATGTGTCATGTATGTGTGAGGTTTGTATGTATTCAGTGCATTGCATTTGATGTCTAGAACTTGCCCCGTGTGTTTGCAAAGAGAAATAGTAGTTTGTTCAGTCTTGGAAGTGATATAGGTGTTTCTTTGTTGAGCCAGATATGTATATTTTACCCGTCTAATTGTTACGTATCGTAGTTAACCCCTTTGAGCTTGTAATCATGTTTCTTTGGCAACCACATTACAAGCCTTACCCATTTGTTTGAATTAACTATCTATTTGAACCCTCAAACGTCTCATTAGCACTTGAAGTGTTATGAACTGTGTAAAAGTTAAAGTGTGGGGTGGTTGGTTTGGATTTTGAGGGGAACTAATGAAATAAGGAGAAAGGTGCACTGTTTTGAAAAAGTAAGAGCCACTTAAAAAAGGGAAGAAAAAATAGTTGTATTGTTGTGGGGAAAAAAATCTATATTCCTTGATAAGTGGTGACTCTTGATGTAATTGTGCTTAAAGAAGTGTGGGGTAATATACATTGATGTGAAGGTGGAGTTTGGTTTGATATAAGTTTGGGGTTTGAATGCTAAAGTATATGTATTAAAGTGCTTAGGGAGTTGTAGTGACTCTTATATCTAAATGTATCATACCCGTCCCGCAGCCTACATTACAACCAAATAAAGTCCTACTTGATCCTAGACTGAATGAGCTCGATTAGTAGAGTAGTACACTACGGGCAAGCCTATGGTGCATCTTTTGCATCATATGAATATTATTTCTGAGAGTGAGTGAATTCTTTATATCTTGAGTTCCTAAGTGTTCTTAAATTTTATTGTGTGGAACTACTCTCTTTTGTTGTGTGAAGGCTCTTGATTCATGAAGGAAAGGTAATGTCAGCGACCTCTATGTTAGAGTAAGTGAGTGAGTTTTGAATAATGCATGGTACTTGTGAGTCAAATCTTGAGGTGAAGATGTTACGCTTTTTTGCTTAGTCTATTTTAAATATTCTTGGTGTGATGAGTTAGGAGAATTGCCTAAAAAGATCGTGTCTATATAAAGTGTAGTTTGATTGCTCGAGGACGAGCAATGGTTTAAGTGTGGGGTGTTGATGATAGGCTATAATTACGTATTTAGTCTCTTATTACACTCTAGTTTACTGTACTTTAATTGAGTTTGAGCTTTAATCACTAGTGTTTTGCACTAATTGTGTGTTTTATGCCTTGTAGGAGTGATTACGAGATATGAGTTTTTTTCCTTCCTCTTCCTATTTTTCATTGTTGGTTATGACTTTTAGTATTGTAGTTTTACATACTATTATGAAAAGCTAATTTGTTATCTAGGATTTTGATGGAACCTTTTGTATGATAAATTCTTGTTATGTTTTTATATAATTGAGCCTTTGGATTTCTCTACTTGTTCAACTACGTTTATATTGCGGTTGGTTGAAGAACTCTCAATCGACTGTGCCTATTTAGTGTGTATTACTCGGGAGAGAGTGCATATTTAGGTAGTTGTTGAACAACATCACTCCCGATGTATATGAGGGATCAATAACGAAGGGTTTAAAGGTGGGATTAGGGATAACGAAACCTTGGGTGCGATCTAAGTGAGCTGTAATTAAAGCCAGCTAGCGTAACTCGGGAGAGTATGCCTAGTAAATTGCCGTAATTACTCAGGAGAGAATTACAACATGCAGAGCGCTCATGATCGGTAGAGAATACTTAGGAGAAATTATATAAGACATAGCGAAAAAGATTCCGACAATTGGGGAAATAATAACTCTAGAACTCCTTAATCTTTTTTCAACCCGTAGTATCTTTAGTGTTAATTTACTATTATAATTTGTTAGTTAATTAGATATAAGAATCTTAATATTTATAACATAGGAATTGTTCGAGCTTGTCTTCTTAGAAATATTGAACAATTGTAGCTAAGCCTTAGTTCTATGTGGTATTCGACTCCAGACTTTTAGACCGGATTATATTTGCAACGACCGCTTATTCCTTTTTATAAGGCATAGTTGGGTGTGATCATAGGACAAGTATTGGAAATCCATAATATCACCTTCCATGAAGATGAATTGCCGCCGGAAGGATTGAGCCACAACAGAGCACTGCATATCACGGTACAGTGTGAAGACAAATTCATTGACAGGGTTTTGATAGTTGGGGGTTCAAGTCTCAACATTTGTCCATTGACGACTTTGAAGAGATTGGGTTAAGGTTTGCATGAGATACGAGCAGGAACTATGAACATAAAAGTGTTCGATGGATATCAAAGGGCCACGATCGGAGAAACCAACCTTTGCTTGCAAATAGGCCCAACTTGGTTTGATGTTGAATTCCAAGTACTCGACATATCCGCCTCATACAATTTACTATTGGGACGACCTTGGATACACACATCTTGGGTTGTAGCATCCACTCTGCACCAGGATATGAAGTTTGAATGAAACCATGATGAGGTGATCATTCATGGAGACGTGAGTAACCCCATTTACACCAATCAGACTGCTCCGGTCGTGGAAAAAAGAAGGAAGTTGGGTGGAGGGACTTACCATCGCATTGAGTGTGTTAATGCAATTAAGAAGGACAAGTGGTGGAGTAGCAAAATAGAGAGCATACTAGCATGGGCAGGATATGAACTTGGTAAAGGGATTGGAAAGAATCTCTAGGGTATTGCCAAACCAATACAATTAAAGTGTCACGACAAGACTTTTGGACTAGGATATCAGTACACTTGGCATGAGTATCAAAATCGGTCGCCACCATGGCGCGGTCCTTATTACCCTCTCGAGCAATTAATACCACATTTGAGCCAACCCCTCAATCAAGCTAATATGATGTGGGGATATGAAGAAGATGAAGTACTAGTTGGTTTGAGGAATCTATTCTTAGAAGATGAAGACATTGATTGCAGTGCAATAGTTGAGGATGAGGAGGAGGACGAAGGCCTCGTCATCCAGATAGTGGAGAAGGGAGCTGTCCTCAGGAACTAGAAAGCCACACCATCAAGGGCCAGTCGAGTCCCGGGGTATCCTGGCTACTAGTGTCATTTATTTTTGAAAATAATCCTTTTGAGCATTTTAAAATATTTTCGTCATTTTGTTTCGAAAACATTGTTTGAATCATCAAAATCGCTTTTTGTTTGACATTTTGATATTTATCAATGGCTTGATGTTTCATTATTTATTACTTTTCTTTATATTTTTCTCTTTATAGAATTACTATTTATTATCTTGATGAACCAATGACTGTGACATGTAATGAGACAACGCAACATAATGATAGTGACTCGGAAGAGATAGAAGAAGAAGATGCAATACCTGAGGAAATTGTTAGAGAAGTTGAGAATTTTGAGAATAAGCCTAAGTCCAACTTGGAAGAAACTGAAATAGTCAACTTGAGAGAATCTGAAACAGTCAAAGAAACCCGCATAAGCATTCACCTGTCACTATCAGAAAAAGAAGAGTACACTTATTTCCTAAAAGAATATGGAGACATTTTCGCATGGTCATATGATGATACGACTGGGTTGAGAACATCCATAGTGGCTCATAAGCTACCCACCAATCTGATGTGTTCGCCAGTAAAGCAAAAGCTCAGAAAGTTCAAGCCAGATATGAGTCTAAAAATCAAAGAGGAAGTCACCAAGAAGATCAAAGCTAAGGTTCTCAGAGTGGTTGAATATGCGACTTGGTTGGCCAACATTGTGCCGGTTTCAAAGAAGGAAGGAAAGTCAGGGTGTGTATCGACTATTAGGACCTAAATAGGGCAAGTCCAAAAGATGATTTCCCACTACCAAACATACACATACTGATCGACAATTACGCCAAGCATGAACTCCAATCCTTTGTGGATTGCTTTGTGGGTTATCATTAGATCTGGATGGATGAAAGAGATGCCAAGAAAACAACTTTTATTACACCATGGGGGGTATACTGCTACAAAATGATGTCGTTTGGTCTGAAGAATGCTGGGGCCACTTATATGAGAGCCATGACAACTATTTTCCATGACATGATACACAAGGAGATAGAAGTATATGTGTATGACATCATCATCAAATCCTAGAAGGGTACAAATCATATAGCATATTTGAGAAAGTTCTTTGATCGGCTACGAAGGTATAATCTGAAACTGAATCCCGCAAAATTTGCCTTTGGAGTTCCTGCTAGAAAGCTGTTAGAATTCATCTTCAGTCGTTGAGGAATTGAGCCAGATCCATCAAAGGTCAAGGCTATATAGGATCTGACGCCACCAAAGTACAAGAAAGACGTAACGAGTTTCTTGGGGCGTCTCAATTATATCAGCCGCTTCATAGCACAATCAACTGTAATATGTGAGCCGATTCTCAAAATGCTGAAGAAGATGTCGCAACCAGTTGGACTGAGGACTGCCAAAAAGTTTTTGACAAAATCAAAGAATAGTTGTCCACACCACCAGTCCTAGTCCCGCCAGAGCCTGGTAGACCACTACTACTCTACCTCTCTGTATTAAATGGGGATTTCGGTTGTGTCAATGAGACATGAAATAAAGAACATGCCATATATTATTTGAGTAAGATGTTCACACCCTACGAAGCACAGTATTCTCTGCTGTAATGCACTTGCTATGCTCTGACATGGATAGCCCAGAAACTAAGGCACTACTTCTGTGCCTATACCACATATCTCATATCCAGGATGGATCCCTTGAAGTACATCTTCCAGAAGCCCATGCCTACTAGGAAGCTAGTAAAATGGCAGATATTGTTGAGTGAAATTAACATTGTTTATGTGACTCAGAAGGCGATTAAGTAACAGGAGTTAGCGGATCATCTTGCAAAATATCTTGTAGGACGAGAATACGAACCACTAAAAACATATTTTCCTGATGAATAAGTGTCATTCGCATGAGAAGATATCGTCGAAGTCTACGATAGGTGGAGAATGTTCTTCGATGCGGTCGCAAATTTCAAAGGAGTGGGTATCGGAGTCTTTTTGGTGTCAGAAACCAGTCAACACTACTCGGTGTCCGCAAAACTCATATTTTCGTGCACCAACAATATGGCGGAATATGAGGCTTGCATATTGGGGCTCAATTTGGATGTTGACGTGAATATCCAAGAATTGCTGGTAATTGGTGACTCGGATCTGCTGGTACATCAGGTTCAAGGAGAATGGGTTACAAAGAACACCAAGATATTACCATATATATATCATGTACAAGAGATGATGAAGAGGTTCATGAAGATAAAGTTCAGACATGTCCCGAGAATCCAGAATGAGTTCGCAAATGCACTAGCCACTTTGTACTCCATGATACAGCATCCGGACAAGAATTTCATCGATCCCATTCCACTAAGGACCCATAATCAACCAGCTTACTGTGCTCATGTTGAAGAAGAAACAGACTGAAATCCATGTTTTCACGATATCAAGGAGTACTTGGCAAAAGGAGAATACCAGAAATGCAAATCATACTAAAAGATTGTCCAACCATTTCTTCCAAAGTGGAGGAATACTATATAGAAGGACTCCAGATCTAGGGCTATTACGGTGTGTTGACGCCAAGGAAGCTGTGATGACCCAAAAAAGGGTCATCTTATGTGCATCTAATTTTGACTGTGTTCCGAGGCCTCGAAAGACTCCATTAATATCACCTCGATGTGCGTGCGCATCCCGGGCGCGTAGCCGGGAAGCCTTTATGTGAAAGCTTGATTTAGAGTTAAATTTTTGATAAATTAATTGAATAAAGTTGACTTTAGTCAACACTTTTGGTAAACAGACCCGGATCTGTGATTCGATGGTCCCGGAAGGTCCATAGGAAAATATGGGACTTGGGCGTATGCCCGTAATCGAATTCCGAGGACCCAAGTCCGAGAAATGAATTTCCAAAGAAAATTATTTTATATAAATATTAAAGGCTTATGAAAATGAACCTTGATGTGAAACCTGTGCTGCCGGGCCCGTATTATGATTTCGGCACTCGGAACAGGTTCAATATGTGTTATATAAGTTATCTGCGAAATTTGGTAAGAAACGGACTTGATTTGACTGGTTTCGGATCAAAACAAGGAAAATTGGAGTTAATGAAGTTTTGAGGTTTTTAAAGAATCTGAATTTTGGCTTGAAAGGTGATTTTATGTTCCCGAGGTCCGTATGAAATTTCGAGACCGGGAATAGTTCAATCATGTCATTTATAACTTGTCTGCAAAATTTGAAGTCATTCTGAGTAGTTTAGGTCGGTTCGGCGCATTGAAGTGAATACTAGAATTTCAAGTTCTTAAGTTTTGATTCAATTTGGTTTTGGGGTTGAATTCTGAGTTTAGTTGTTGTTATTCAGGTTCCGGAAGTTCGAGCGAGTCTGTATCATGAATACAGACTTGCCGGTGCTTTTGGACGGGGTCACGAGGGGCTCGGGTGTGTTTTAGACCCCCGGGAGCTAAGTTGGAAAAACCAGAATTTTTGCTATCTGGTTTCCTTCTCTACGATTGCAGAAGGTGGGTTGCGATCGCGGAGAAGGATTTTGTTGGGCTGTTGATTATTCTCTGCGATCGCAGAGGTCAGGGTTCCACACCTTCGCGATCGCAGCCTTTTATCGCGATCGCATAGGGTCGCGTCTGGCCTTCGCAATCGCAGGACCTCTGCCGCGATCGCAGAGGTCTGGCTAGTTGGCCTTCGCGATCGCATGCCCCTTGTCGCAATCGCAGTTAAGAAATCCCCGGGCAGTTTTATAAAATGCGGGCCCACACCATGCCTTGTATGTTTCTCGTAATGCCTTACATGCTTTCTCGTAATGCCTTGTACGCTTTTCTTGTAATGCCTTAAATATGTTTTTCTCGTAATGACTTATATGTTTTCCTTGAAATGCTTCATATGATTTATTGTGACGCCATATGTACCATGAAACTATGTTTTAGCATCGTGTTATTCTTCTGAGGCCTTATGGTAAGTAGAAATAGTGAAAATATATGGGATCGGGCCGTACGCCACGGCAGAGTTGAAAAGAAATTGTGAAATACATGGGAGCGGGCCGTACGCCACGGCAGTGTTGAAAGTAATTGAAAATATATGGGATCGGGCCGTACGCCACGGCAGAGTTGAAAAGAAATTGTGAAATACATGGGAGCGGGCCGTACGCCATGGCAGTGTTGAAAGTAATTGAAAAAATATGGTATCGGGTCGTATGCCACGGCAGAGTTGAAAAGAAATTGTGAAATACATGGGAGCGGGCCGTACGCCACGGCAGTGTTGAAAGTAATTGAAAATATATGGGATCGGGCCGTACGCCACGGCAGAGTTGAAAATAAATTGTGAAATACATGAGAGCAGGCCGTACGCCACGGCAGTGTTAAAAGTAATTGAAAATATATGGGATCGGGTCGTACGCCACGGCAGAGTTGAAAAGAAATTGTGAAATACATGGGAGCGAGCCGTACGCCACGCCAGTGTTGAAAGTAATTGAAAATATATGGGATCAGGCCATACGCCACGGCAGTGTTAAAAAGAAATTGAAATGAATATAGGATCGGGCCGTACGTCACGGAGAGTGTAGAAGGTACCTTATGGGAGCGGTCCGTACGCCACGTCGGATCTAAGAATTTGTGATTATTGTTTCGTTCGGTGGTCTTACCTTGAAAGTGCTTTATTGTTTAGTTCAGAAATTGTTTGGATATTTTTTTCCTGCTTTTGATATATATACTTGTTACTTATTTCCCTGACATGCCTACTGTATTTCATCATATTCTATCATATGTTATCACTGTTGGACCTTAGTAAGTATCGAGTCGACCTCTCGTCACTACTTCTTCGAGTTTAGGCGGGATACTCACTCGATACATATTTATTTAATATGTACTCATGCTGCACTTTCTTTTCTTTTCTGTACTTGATTGTACAGGTCCGAAGGCTAGCACGTCTGGCTATCAGGTCGGTGCTAGATATCGATAGCGTGGTCATTCTTCACGGTGAGCTGCTTTCCCGGCGACTTCCTACCAGCACCCTGGAGCTCTTTTGTTATATTTCTCTGTCCATTTCATTTAGACGGAGACTCTGTATATATTGTAGTCATTGTATATTCAGTAGTTGCCCATGACACTCGTGACACTAGTTCCTGGCACACACGCGTAGTGTATATATATATATCTTTTGGGTTCGGGTTGTACAGGCATGTGTATGTTTCATTTCGGCTTTGCATCTACTATGACTTTACCTTCGCTCAAGGCTAGTATCATGTTAGTTGTTATAAACTAGTAAATCTTTGACTTGTTTAATTAGATGGGAAGGGTATCACTTAGTGTAATTTGTGTTGGCTTGCCTAACCCCGTCGTTGGGCGCCATCACGACTCGGATTAGGATTCTAGGTTATGACAACATGGTATCAAAGCCCTAAGTTCAAGAAAGTCTCACGAGTCACGGGCAGGCCCAGTAGAGTCTTGCGGATCGGTACGGAGACGTATGT
>ML286660.1:4585-20066 GCA_005239495.1 Nicotiana undulata
TGTTCTTCATCTTCTCACGATTCCGTACATATAAAGAACACCAAAATCGGAGTTCGTTTGACCCCTCAAATCGACCCTTGAAGGTCTCATAATCTCATGCCCCAAAATCCTATTTTTCTACTGTTTTTCAAGAATTAAAGGCTGGGATTATGGTCTATAATCACCCATAATCGAGTTTTAATGACTTGAACACTTACCTCAATGACTAACAAGGATTTTCCTCTTCAAATCGCCCCTAAGATCTCTTTTCCGCACAACAATGGTGTAAAAAGGGGTTTAGGTCGCAGAGGAAATATTATTTAACTGCCCAGTGATTTGTGCACTGCGATCGCGGATGTACTCACGCGATCGCGAAGAACAAATCTCCCAGGCCCACCGAAGACCCTAAGCGATCGCAGCATAAGCCATGCGATCGCAATTCAATGGAACCTCGACCCACGTGATCGCAACCATTCTCACGCGATCGCGAAGAACAACTGACTCCGCTCCCCCATGCCTGGCTAACTCTACGCGATCGCACTGAACTAACCTCCAAAGCTACGCGATCGCGACCCTTATTCCGCGATCGCACTGAGCAAATTCACCGGGGTCCATTTTAACCCTACGCGATGGCAGCATAAGCCATACGATCGCAGTGAATAACCTTCAGCTATGAAAACACAAGAAATAACAGTGTTTCTAAGTCCAAAAATGCCTGTTAACCACCCGAAATCAATCTCGAGCCCCTCGGGACCCCAACAAAACTTACCAACATATCCCATAACATCATTCAAACTTTGTTGCACTCTCAAAACACCAAAACTCCAAATTTGCATCAGATTCAAGCCTAAGAACTTTGATATTTCTAAAATTCCTCAATGATGCCGAAACTATCCAAATCAACTCCGATTGACCTGAAGTTTGGCAGACAAGTCCAAAATGACATTACGAACTTGTTCCAACTGTCAGAATTCCATTCCGACCCTGATAGACTATTTTCCCTTGCCGACCGGAAATCGCCAAAAACCAACTTTCACCAATTCAAGCCTAATTCTACACCGGACATCACAAAATTATTCTGAACAAACTCCTAAGTTCCAAATCACCTAACGAAGCTATCCGAGCAATAAAATCCGCATTCCGAGGTCGTTTACCAATAAGTCAACTCTTAGTTGACTTTTCCCATTTTTAAGGCTATTCTTAAGGACTAAGTGCCTGAATTCTCATTTAACCATTCTGATTTCAAGCCTATCAATTCTAACACATTAATAACAGAATAACTAATCTATAATAAGTCAATAACAACAGTTATAATGTAGGTTTTTTGTAACGACAGACTGGGTCGTTACAACGAGTGTCATTTTGTTGCAAACATAGGGTACGACATTCCCCAGTAGCATCTCATAGAGACACAAGCCTCTTCTTATTTCCAAAGACAGGGTACTACATCTCCTGGTTACATCTTATTGTCAACATAGGGTACGACATTCCCTAGTAGCATTCCGAGTGCTACGAGCCTCACCTTATTGACAACAGAGGGTACCACATCCCCTGGTTACATCTTATTGTCAACATAGGGACGACATTCCCTAGTAGCATCCCAAGTGCCACGAGCCTCACCTTATTACCAACACAGGGTACTACATCTCCTGGATGCAGTTTTCTTCCAACATAGGCTACGACATTCCCTAGTAGCATCCTAGAGTGCCATGCGCCTCATCTTATCGTCAACACAAGGTACTACATCCCCTGGTTGCCTTCATTCTTGTTAACACTGGGTACGACATCCCCTATTATAATTAAAAAAAATATGTCTTTTTCAATTCTTTATTCTACAATAGCAAAGATAGTTTAATGTGTTTTCAATAACTCACAAAAAATTTCTGGTGCAAACTGGGGCAGAAATTTTTTGTTTGTTTTCTTTGTTTGTGATGTCTTGTAGGTTTTTCTGCAAAGCACGGACTGGATGTGCAAAAAATAAGATTTCAGCTATTGCCATAGAAAATGGAATGTTTGATCTCAATACCATCCCCAATCCGCTTGGACATAATGCATGCGAAGACACAGAGTCTCAAGATCCATCTTCTCATCATCTGATCAAGAAATAAGCCTGTGAGAATGTTTCATAGTCTGTCGCATCGAGAACATCAAGTTTCAATCTAAAGTCAATGGGAGGAGCAAGTCAAGAATCAAGACAAGACTCCATATGGCATTTATATAGGAATTTTGTAACTCTTAGATTTCAAGAGTATGTAAATTTCTTTTCGTTTTGATGTAATAGTAGGAATTGCGGACCGAAACCTCGTCGGAACTTCACTCGACTCTCCCTCTAAGCATACTCCATCACTCTTCTTCCAATTGAACTACACGTGGCCTGATTCCCTTATAACCCGGGATATGTAGGCTGCCTAAAACCAAGGCTCGGTCACATCTTTTGTTTTATCTTCTTTTCCTTGTTAAATAACAGTGAGGTCAAAAATCAGTCACCTTGTTCATTTTCTTTGCCTTAAAACTCTCCATGTTTCCGAGCAAAGAGGGGCATGCTGTGAACAACTAATTTTTTACCACACCCAAATTATATACTATTTTGGTGTAAATATTTCTTTTAGGTCTAATCTTAATATTTAAATTTTTATCTTACTCTTAATAGGCTTTATTTAAAAAAATTAAAAACTACAAAAAATATTCACATTCTTAGAATATAAGATTTGTTCCTATATTTAAATAGAAGAAATTATATATATATATATATATATATATATATATATATATATATATATATATATATATATATATATATATATATATATATATATATATATATATATATAAACTTGGTTTCTTCTAATTTAAATGTAAGTTATAATTAAAAAAATTAGTATAATTTAAACTATAGTATAAATATTGGGTTTTCTTATTTATATAGTTTTCTTTAAATCTAAAAGTAAGTTTATATATATATATATATATATATATATAAAATAACACTCAACTTCCCAACTTCCTCACTTCACTCATGCCTTACCCCCACCTCTCACGTCTAACCCCTCACATCCTCTCCATATCCCCACTATCCACCTACATTACCTACACATACTACATATAATACACCCTTTAGTGGTTCCTCATGGGCTCAAACTTCGAGCCACCACCTTAACCCCCCTCTTCACCTTAGAGTTGTCGTCCCAAACTTTCCAAAATCAATACTCCCTTAATATAGATTCTTAACTCAAAAAGACACTCACACAAAAAGGGAGAGAATATCTTTTTTTGGCAAAAATAGAGAGGTGAGGGACGCTACAGAAACAGGAAAAGAAGGATCCCAAGCCAACGCCGGATTTACCTTCTCACTGTCTTCGAATACATAGATTCACAATCATTAACAAACACCATTACAACCATGGCAGTTGTTCCTCAAAATAATATGCAATTGGGTTTGAGTCAAATTCTAGTTCGCGACAAGGTTCCGAGCTCCGCTCATTGGTCATGCTCCTATGCTTTGTTCGACTATGGAATGCAAATGTAATATTCAAGCCAAATTTGTCAATATAAAGGTCCATTCTTTACCCACTGTTAATATTGTTTCATGAATTGGTGGTTTGTGTTTTCCTTGTTCATTTATTTAACCTTGTTGCAGTTGCTTTCTATAAATAAAAATTCATTGAACTTTTCATTATGACTTATCAATGTCCCTTATAAGTTAGGCTTCACATTTTACATAAGAGAATAAGAGAAAAGTAAAGGTTTACTACTTTTTAAAACGGCCCATTAGCTCATCCATGTATGTATGAAATGTAGTTACTTATTATTATTTTTTTCCTGAAATTTAGCTGGAGATTTAGCATGTCTATTCATTTTCCTTTTGTGACGCTTAGTTGGGATAATTACAAAATGAACATGGTTGCTGCTGCTTATCATCAAGCAATACATTTCATAAGTTGCAGCACTAAGTAATGTGTTATTTTTATTTTGATTAGGAGTAAAATATTTTGATGTAGTTTAGTTGTTTGAATTTGGAAAGTTACTTTCGATTAGAATTTGAAAGGGTTCGGTTTAAATGCCTGAGATAAGAAGTTAAAAATGAACTGACCAATTTTGAACATCGTAGCATGATTTAAGCGCCGATTTTTAAATAAAACCAAGGTAAGCATTCGCGCGACTTTGGGCTAAATGTTTCTTAAATAATTTAGCGTGGCAAATTGTGTACATGTACGCGTGACATGATTTAAGCACCGATTTTTAAAATAAAACCAAGGTACGCGTTCACGCGGCTTTGGAGTTTTTTCTTGAATAACTAAGCGTGACAAATTATGTACACGTACGCGTGACATTATTTAAGCGCCGATTTTCCAAATAAAACCAAGGACTTTGAGCAATTGTGTTTACCATAAAGTATTGTGAATTGTGTACACGTACGCGTGACATGATTCAAGACGCGCCAAACTAATCGAGTATACGTACGCGTAACTCATCTTAAGATATTAAAAAAAATGAATAATTGATTAATTAAAAGCGGTAAAGGATAAATACACATAGGTCCTAAAAATGAGTAATTAGATCAAATAAGCCAAGTATGAATCATAAAGCGATCGTGCTAGAACCACGGAATTCGGGAGTGCCTAACACATTCTCCTAGGTTAACAGAATTCCTTACCTGGTCTTCTTGTTTGCAGTCTTTTAAACGGAGTCAAAATTTCCTCGATTTGGTATATTAAAAATAAATGGTGTCTCGGAAAATAGTAAAAACTCCGGGTGGTGACTCTGAAAATTAAATAAATAATCCCAAATTCGATTATGTCACTTTAATTGGACAAAGTCCCTTATCCCACCACTCTTCGGGAAAAAGGAGGTGTGACACCTGGAATCACCTCGACGGACCCTGTCCTGGAGAACTAACAAGTGTCGGTCATCATATTGGCGTGCTCTAATATGATCATAAAGAGAAGACCGGGAAGCCATGCTAGCTAATACCCGCAGAGGTTCTGACAAATTCAATCTCACCAACTGACCCGCTAAAGCCTGAACATCAAGTGCTAAAGGTCGCTCCGGTGCTGAAAGATAAGCTAGACTCCCAAAACTCTCGGCTATGCGACTTAAAGCATCGGCCACTACATTGTCCTTCCCCGGATGATAAAATATAGTGAGGTCATAATCCTTGAGAAGCTACAACCACCTCCTCTGACGCAAATTCAAGTCCTTCTTCTTCAACAGATATTGTAGACTACGGTGATCGGTGAAAATCTCACACTGTACCCCATACAAAAAATGGGGCCAAATCTTCAAGGCATGAACAATGGAAGCAAACTCAAGATCGTGCACTGGGTAATTCTTCTCGTGCATCTTTAACTGTCTAGACGCGTAGGCAATCACCCTACTGTCCTGCATCAATATCGCTCCCAAGCCAACTCTAGAAGCATCACAGTAGACTGTATAAGAACCCGAACCAGTAGGCAAAACCAATACCGGAGCTGTGGTCAATGCTGACTTGAGCTTTTGAAAGCTCTCCTCACACTCATCGGGCCATCTGAATGGAGCACCCTTCTAGGTCAATCTTGTCAAAGGTGAAGCAATAAAAGAGAATCCTTCCACAAAGAGACGGTAATATCCCGCCAAACCAAGGAAACTCCAAATCTCTGTAGCTGAGGACGGTCTGGGCCAACTCTGCACCGCCTCAATCTTCTTCGGATCAACCTGAATACCCTCACTGGACACCACGTGCCCCAAGAAAGCTTCTGAACCAAGCCAAGACTCACACTTGGAGAATTTTGCATAAAGCTTCTCCTCCCTCAACCTCTGGAACACAACTCTCAAATGCTGAGCATGATCCTCCTGGCTACGAGAATACACCAGGATGTCATCAACGAACACAATGATGAAAGAATCAAGGTAAGGTTGAAACACGTTGTTCATTAATTGCATGAACGTGGCTGGGGCATTGATCAACCCAAATGACATAACCAGAAACTCATAATGACCATATCTAGTCCTGAAAGCAGTCTTCAGAATGTCAGAATCCCGAATCTTTAACTGGTAATACCCGGGCCTCAAGTCAATCTTGGAGAACACCCTAGCTCCCTGAAGCTAGTCCAAAAAGTCATCAATACGGGGCAAAGGATACCGGTTCTTCACCGTAACCTTATTCAACTGCGTATAATCAATACACATGCGCATGAAGCCATCCTTCTTTTTCACAAACAACACCGGTGCACCCCAAGGTGACACAATAGGCCGAATGAACCCCTTATCTAGGAGTTCCTGAAGCCGCTCTTTCAGTTCTTTCAACTCCGCTGGTGCCATATGATAAGGTGGAGTAGAAATAGTTTGGGTGCCTGGCACCAAATCAATACCAAAATCAACATCCCTGTTAGGTGGCATGCCTGGCAGGTCTGCATGAAATACGTCCGAAAAATCACGGACCACAGGAACAGAATCAACAGAAGGAGTCTCACTAACATCCCTCACAAATGCAAGATAAGATTCACATCCTTTCTGAACCATACGCTGAGCCTTCAAATAAGAAATCACTCTCCTAGGCACATGCTCTATAGACCCTCTACACTCAACTCTCAGAACTTCGGGGATAGCCAGGGTCACGATCTTAGCGTGACAATCAAGAATAGCATGACATGGGGATAATAAATCCATGCCCAGTATCACAACAAAGTCAAACATACTAAGTAACATCAAGTCCCCTCGGGTCTCCAGACCCCCAATAGATATAACACACGATTGGCACACACGGTCCACAACAATAGTATCGCCCACCTGAGTCGAAACATGAACAGACGTAACTAAAGACTCACGAGACATATTCAGAAAGTGAGCAAAATACGACAAAACATAAGAGTATGTGGAACCAGGGTCAAATAAAGCCAAAACATCACTGTGAAAAACTGAGATAACACATGTAATCACCGCATCGGAAGCCATAGCATCAGGCCTAGCTGGGATTGCATAGATACGTGGCTGACCTCCACGTGCTCAACCTCCACCTCTAGGGCGGCCTCTAGTTGCCTGACCACCACCCCTAGCTGCCTGGGTGGGCGGTGAAGTGACTGGGGCTGAAGTCAAGGGTTGAACCCTCTGCTGAGATGAACTACCAAGACGATGAGGACACTGCCTCCACCTATGTCCAAACACTCCACACTCGAAAAATCTACCTAGAGCTGGAGATGGGGACTGAAGAGAACTCCTTCCACCATGATAACCACCGGATGAACCATGCATAGAAGAGCCCTGAAATGATGATGGTCTGGAGGAGCTCTGAGATGGAAGGGCACTAAAGGATGAATTTCCCGGCTGAGAACTGCGGGGACCCTGCCCCGAAGATGCGCCACTATAAGCTGGGCAAACTGGCTGAGGAGGTCTAAATAGACGACCTTTACTGTGCTGAAACTGTCCTCTAGATGGGGCACCACTGAAGCTACCTGATCCCCGAGGCCTCTTGGTCTCCCTATCCTCTCGCTCTTGCCTCTGGACCGATTAAATATCCCGAGCAATGTCAACGACCTGCTCGAATGTACCTCCAGAAACTCTCTCGCCCGTCATCAAAATGTGGAGCTGGTAAGTAAGACCATCTACAAACCTCCTAATCCTCTCCCTATCAGTAGGGACTAACTTAGAAGCATGCCGAGCCAAATCAGAAAACTGCATCTCATATTGTGTAACTGACAGCTCTCCCTGGAGTAGTTGCTCAAACTGCCTGCGCTGCTCCTCCCTGTGGGACTGAGGAACATACTTCTCCAGAAAGATAGTGGAGAATTGCTGCCAGGTGAGGGGTGTTGAACTAACAGGCCTACGCCTCTATAAAGACTCCCACTAAGTAAAAGCAGCACCAGAAAACTGGAATGTAGCAAATGAGACCCCACTGGTCTCCAGAATCCCAATGGTGCAAAGTATCCTCTGACACATATCTAGAAAACCCTGGGCATCCTCGCCCTCTGAGTCACTAAAGTTCGGAAACTGAAATCTACTAAACCTCTCCAGCATGCGCTGCTCATCCTCTAGCATAGCTAGGACCACATAACCCTGAACTGGAGCAACCAGTTGGGCTAGGACTTCCTCCGGTGTCTGAAGGACCTGTGCAACCTGCTCATGTGTCTGGGAAGCTGGAGTCTGAGTGACTCTCCCAGCCTAAGATATAGCGGCAACAGTAGACACAGCAACTGCCTGAGCCAAGCTAGTTTCTGGGATGTTATTTAGGATTCGATCTTTATCATTTGGAATTGTTTCCTTGGGCTTTATTTGATGTATTTGAGTTGCTTTTAGCTAGTTTTGATACGTTCGGAGGTCACAACGTGCGTGATGGCATTTTTGTAGTATCGCTTGGCTTGCTCGGTATTGTAATTGACTTGTTCGAGGTAAGTATCTTGCCAAACCTTGTGTGGGGGACTCCCCCTTAGGATTTGAGTCCTCTATGTTAAATGTAGCCCGTTCATGCGAGGTGGCAAGTGCGGCTCGGTCTTATTTGTTAAAAATTTGCCTTTAGGGTTCTTAGGTCCTTGTGTTCATTAATTGGGAAGTTTTCTGATATAATTGGGTTTCCTAGTTGCTAGTTTTACCTCTACATGCTCTATACAATGTTGTTAGTTTTTCCTTAACTCTTACTTGTTATTTGGCCCTTATTTTCCTTAATTGAAGTGTCACGACCCCAAATCCTAACAGGTCGTGATGACGCCTATTGTGGAACTAGGCTAGCCAACCATCACATAATTACCCAATTCTTTTAATAAAATTTCTAAAAATCATTAATAATATTTCATAGCAAGTATAAAAATTTCTCTAAGTCTTTAAGCAAGCATAATATAATCTAGCAGTCTAAACAAATCCCCCAGAATTGAAGTCAACTGATCATGAGAATCTAAGAATAATACTAACTCTGCTAATGTCATAATCAAAGTCTCAGAACAAAATAATAATTACTAATAAAGGAAGGGAAATGGAGAAGCTGCAGACGCTGAACAGCTACCTCGAAATCCCGAATGCTGACGCCGAACGAACTCAAATGGCTACTGCTCAGAACCGGTACCTGGATCTACACACAGAGGTGCAGGTAGTAATGATGATTACGCCAACTCAGTACTAATGAAAATAAATCAAGTCTGAAGATAAGAAACACACAGAACAAAATACCAATTCACAAATAGTAAAACACAGAGTCTGAGTAAGGTATACTTTTAATACATAAGTTTGAAAAAATAGTCACTCAGCACCTCACCATCACTCAGTAACAGTCACTCAGCACCTCACTGTCACTCATGCCTCCCAATCACTATCACTCGGCACTCGCACTCAGTAGGTACCTGTGCTCACTGGGGGTGTGTACAGACTCCAAAGGGGCTCCTTCAGCCCCAGCGCTATAAACAAGCCAAATCATGGCATCAATCATCTCTCAGGCACTCAGCCTCTCTCATATCATAAATATGCTCACAACATTGGCCCTCAGCCTCACTCAGTCAGACACTCTCAACATGCCACTCGGCTATAAATAAACAGGGTTCTCGACCCAAAATAGTATTTCATTTCAAGAAATAATATCAGTAACTCAGAGTGTCAAAATAATTTATCAAGAAGGATTGAGTGTAAAATAATAGTATAATAAGTGAGCAATATCAGGAAAATAGCCCCCAAGGGGTTAAAACAGATCGGCACTAGGCCCCAAACATGGTTTACAACCCAAGTATTTAAAAACACAGTAATACTATAAATTATATGCTTTAAAAGCAGTTACGCAACTCAATAGTTGCCTAAAAAGGAACATTTTTCCAAATTTCCAATTCATGCACGCCCCACACTCGTCATCTAGTATGTGCATCACTCCAAAACCGTGAAAGGATGTAAAGTCCGGGGTTTCATACCCTCATGACAGGATTTAATGACATTACTTACCTCAACTAGCTCGAAAAGCTACTCTGCAACACGCTTGCCCCTCGAATCAAATTCCGAGTTCTCCAAATCTATCAAGTTCAGATTTTTTACATCAAATTATGCTAAAAGAATGAATTCCAATTGAAAAATATCAACTTTATGCACAAAACCCGAAATAAGACAAAACCCGACCCCCGGGACCGCGTCTTGGAACTCGACAAATTTTATACCAAACGATCCTCATCATCTCACGCGTCTGTACATATAAATAACGTCGAAATCGGACTCCAAATGACCCCTAAAATAACCCCAAGAAGGTTTCTTAAACTCAAGCCCTAGTTTCACCTTTATCTACTATTTTTCCCTAATTGAACACTGTTAATTTGGTCCTTAATCACATATAATCGAGTTATGGAGTCCAAAATTCTTACCTCAATGAAGAACAATTATTTACCTCTTCAAAAATCTCCCCGAAAGATCTATTCCCGTTCAAAAATGGAAGAAAACTCGGATTGCTCGTTATATATACACTGTCCAGAATTTTTGAGATATTGTTCACGCGTTTTACTGTTCAAGCGAGTTACTGTTCAAGCGAGTTACTGTTCACGCGAGTTAGTGTTCATGCTGCTGTGAAAAAAATGCAGCAACTTTTCTTCTAGTCTTAATTGATCCGTTAACCTTTTGAAATCCACCCGAGGACCTCGAAAATCTCAACCAAATATACCAACATGTCCCATAACATCATTCGAACTTAGTCGAGCCTTCAAAATACCAAAAACAACATCAAAATACCAAAATCACATCAAATTCAAGCGTATGAACTTTGAATTTCCTAAATTCCTCCAACGACGCCAAAACCAACCAAAACACATCCAATTGACCTAAACTTTTACACACATATCCAAAATGTTATTACGAACCTGTTCCAACTTCCGGAATTCCATTCTGACCCCGATAGCCTATTTTCCACTGCAGATCGGAAATCGCCAAAAACTAACTTTCGCCAATTCAAGCCTAATTCTACACCGGACATAATAAAAATATTCCGCACACACTCCTAAGTCCCAAATCACCTAACGAAGCTATCTGAGCCATAATATCTGCATTCCGAGGTCGTTTTACCAATAAGTCAACTCTGAGGCAACTCGCTACAACCGTTCTGAACCTGAGACAACTGACTCTAACACATCATAAACAGTATAACCAACCTATGACAAGGCAAAAACATTAACAATAATGCCGATTCTACGTAACGACCGACCGGGTCGTTACATGAAGTGATTGTCTTCCTTATTGTTTTGGTACTTCTTAATTGTGAGATCCTCTATGACTTTGTGTAAATTTTCTCCATGTCCAATTTTTGTGGTTGTCGGTGAAGTTATCATGTGCCTTGCATGTCTCGTTGTCCTTGTAAAGGATGTTGTATTCCTTTGATTTTTACGTGATGCTCTTGTGACCGTGTACTCATGCTCATGGTAGTAGAAATTCCTGCAATTGAGTTGTTGATTTGTTGATGTTGTTGATTTAAGCTATTTTTTGGTGGGATCGGGTTGCACACTGCAACATGAGGAATAAAGGTGATATATTGAGGAGGAATAAAGGAGAATTGATATTGTCTGGTGGGATCGGGTAGCACTCCGCAACAGGAGTAATAAGAGTGGATGGGTGGGATTGGGGTGCACGCCGCAACAGGAGGAATAAGGGTGATATATTGAGAAGTAATATGGGTGGACTGGTGGGATCGGGTTGTGCGCCGCAACACACACATATTAAATATTATTTGTTATCATTATAATTCAAGGATGAATACGGGAGGATTGGTGGGATCGGGTTGCACGCCCCAACATATATATACATATATATCATTTACTGTTAATGTAATTGTTAAGGAGGATTGGTGGGATCGGGATGCACGCCGCATCAATATAGGTGTTTATGCATTCTTCTCTTACTGTGTAAGTCATTCGGTAGTTTTACATTTCACTTAGGGATTGGTTATAGCTAGATACTGATAAGACCCTAGTTCATTTGTTCAAGACTTTGATAATTTGTATTTCGGGTTCCACTGAGTTTTGAGGATCGGGCTATTGACATTGATTTATTGACTTTCCATTGGTCCTTGAATTCTTTTCCTTTAACTATTACTCTGGTGGATTATTTTTCAAAGTAAATTTTCTACGTTGAATAATTTTCTCCTGTCCTACTAAGTTGTTAGTAATATAGTGATTTAAAATAAAGAAATTAGTATTACGCTAATTTGTATGACCTTTAAATTTGAACTCGCCGTGTGTGTGTGTGTATATATATATATATATATATATATATATATATATATATATATATTGTGATTTAATCTTACTTAAAAAGGAATTTTTATTAAGTTTTAATTTAATAAATCCTATATTAAAGGCAATAGCTTATTTGATGTTGTATATTATTTGAAAAGGTTATTTTCTTCATTGCAATGATTTCTAAAAATAACTTCATCTGTTCTCGATGATTCCCTAATTAGTTTAGAAACTGTAATTTATTTTATGTTATATAAATAAGACTCCTTGAATATCTTCATTGCAATTGTTACAGACATTATGTACTGGGTAGCACGTGGATTTTGTTGTGCAAAGTGAGATGGAAATATGTGGGCACAAGGTGCCATGTGTGCTAAAGGTTTGGAAATTGAGATTATGATATGAGACTGAGGATTGAGATGGTCGGGATTGTGTATTAGAAATGATGTGATTGATGGAGTTAACATCGCCTTCTTTATTTGAGAACATTTTTACTTGTCTGTGTTCCAGCTATATTGGTGTTAATTTATTTGGTTATCTTTCGTTACCATCCGTGTTTCCCTTTCATTGTCTCCACTGTATGCAGTTTGATCTCTCCTTGCTATTGACATTACTTTGTTATCTTTATCTTAATAGTTGATTATCATATCCTGTTAAATCTAATTGACCAGTAGGTGTCTTGACTGTTCCTCGTCACTACTCCACCGAGGTTAGTCTTGATACTTACCGGGCACCTCTATGGTGTGCTCATACTACACTTCTGTACAGTTTTGTACAGATTCAGGTATTTGGTCGATAGCGGCTGTATGGATTGTTGATGTGGAGACTCAAGGTAAACCTGTTGTTGCATTGGCAGGCCTCGGAGTAACCTTCTGTTGTAATCATTTTCATTGTTTCCCCTTTGTTCTGGAACAGTGATGTATTCATTTTGAATAAATACTCCTAAAAAGGCTTATGACTTGTACTACCGATTTTGGAAATTGTAATTGTTCAGAGTTAGTTAATTTGAAGTTAGTGAATATCAATGTTATTTTGTTAATGTCAGGATTACCTAGTTCAGAGACTAGGTTCCATCACGACTCCTTCAGAGGGATTTTGGGTGGTGACAATTTATGAGTAAAAGTGGTTTTGGTAAGTATGAAAATCCCACAGAAGCACCTCGGCTATCAAAATACATTTTCAGCGTCAATGCATCGGGCATAGTATCGGCTATCGGAAGGAGAAAAGACACTAGGTGGCCCAGACCTATACAAACCGATCCTTCTCAAAGGAACCCAAATTTAATGTGTAAGTATCATGGCACACACGGTCATAGGACTGAAGATTGCAGACAATTGAAGAGGAGGTTGGCCGTCTATTCAACAAGGGCCACCTCCGAGATTTCCTCAGCGATCGGGCTAAGAATCACTTCAGGGAAAAGGACAACAATAGAAAGAATGAACAAGAAGAACATCAACATGTCTTCAATATGATCTTTGGTGGGGTCGACGTTCAACAAAGACCTATATTTAAACGCAGTAAGGTGTCAATCACTGGAGAGAAACAAACTCGAGATTATGTGCCCGAAGGCACTTTATCATTCAAGGACGAAGAAGAAGGCATCTCTCAGCCACACAACGACGCACTGGTAATATCTATCTTGTTATATAAAATTTAAGTTAAACATGTTTTGGTGGATCCAGGTAGCTCAGCAAACATCATCAGATCGAGATTCATGGAGCACCTCAGCCTACAAGACCAAATTGTACCTACATCTCGAGTCCTAAACAACTTCAACATGGCTAGTGAAACAACTAAGAGGGAGATTATCCTACCGGTAAACGTAGCCGGAACCATCCAAGATACTAAGTTCCATGTCATCGAAGGTGACGTGAGATACAATACACTGCTCGGGAGGCCTTCGATCCATAACATGAGGGCAGTACCTTCGACCCTCCACCAAATGATGAAGCTCCCGACGACGGATGGTGTAAAAACAATATACGGACAACAACATGCTAAAAAGGAAAATTTTTGGTCGATGAAGTAACATCAATCTCGGCACTATTGACCTCAGAAAGATCGAGCACCAAAGGTAAACGGACAGACAAATAGCAATCACCGCCCCAACCTCGACCGAATCGGAGAAACATGCAGTAGATGAAGAAGAGGAGGAGGATTTCCTCACTACTCGGACCTCTGTTGTTCCCGAAGATTTTAATGCCACCAAATCAATGGTCGAATAGCTGGAACAGGTGATACTGATCGAGTATCTGCCCGAGTGAAAGGTATACCTGGGAACGGGACTAACCCCGAACTCAGGAGAAAACTTATTTGAATTTCTTATTGATTACACAAATAGTTTTGCATAGTCCCATTTAGACATGATAGGGATCCCACCAGAGATAACAACACATCGGCTGAGCCTGGACCTAAAGTTCAGACCGCTGAAGCAAAAGAGAAGGCCTCAGTCCGAGGTAAAGCACGCCTTCATAAAGGACGAGGTAACTAAACTTCTCAAAATAGTATCCATTCGGGAGGTATAATACCCCGAATGGTTGGCTAATGTAGTTGTAGTCCCTAAAACACGGAACAAACTTAGAATGTGTGTAGTTTATATGGACTTCTGATGAGTGGAAATTTTACCACTCATTTTAGCCTCTTTTCAGTAGATTTTGTGCTGCTCAATGGGTATTTGAGGTTACTATCAATGTATAATTGCTCTATTTGCAGGAAAATGATGCCATGAAGTGGTTAAGGTCAAATTGGAGTGAAATTGAGCAAAAAGAAGAGTAAAGAAGAGAAAATAGGGGAGCAATGGCCGAATGCGATCGCATATGCAACATGCGAATCGCCTTTCGATCCCAGAAGATCGCATACCGCAACACAAAGATGAGTCAAGTTTAATGAGTGAAATGCGGTTGAATATGCGATCACATATCGCAAATGCGGTTCGCATTTGAGTCGCATCACCATCAGATGCCTGAAGCTACATTGTAAATGCGACGCACGAAAGGATCACATATCACTAATGCGGACCGCATATCTCAAATGTGACGACCCTCTGGGACCTAGGGTTTTGATGTGCGATGGAAAGAGTGAAGATGCGAATCGCATCCCTGATATGCGACAGGGATGTGATCGCATATCAGCCCGACGGGGGTGTTTTTATCCACTTTTCACTCGAACTTTTGGCCCTCTATAAAAAGCTTACCTTGGCAACATATTAGGGATCGATTTTGAACTCAATTTTTATCTATTAGAGATCAATCTTTGAACATATTTTCAGCTTTGTAAATATATTTTGAGTAGAGAACAACAAGTTTTGAAGCTAGGGCTTTGCACACACACTTGGGTCTTGAAGATTT